>JAGXJF010001908.1:0-65836 GCA_019208055.1 Stipa capillata | reverse complement strand
TCCCCTAATCATATGCAATTCCGGGTCCGTGACACACGGTTTCTCAGAAAAAACCCTGTGCGATGTGCCTCACATCGCACACGGTCTAGTTTGCCATGGCACATCACACACGGGCCTGAAATGTTGACCGTCTATGATGTTCACATTGGTGACAGGTTTCGGCCAACCGTGTGCGATGAGGGGTCTTAAAAGACATGTTCTGTACTAGTGATAGGGTAAACTTCATTCTCATATGGAGCGATGGGAGTAGTACCTTTATTTTTACCTTGCTGGCTCGACTCAGAAAATGAAGGTACTGCCAGTGGCGACGGATCATAAGGAAAATGTGTGACAGTCATAGTAAGTGTAGTAGTGGAAGAAGCAACTTGAACAAAGTTGGTGGTGGAGCATTGTACCATACACTTGTTTGACTCTCACACTCGTCTCTTGATTCCCTATTCAGCTTTACAAGCGAGACAAAACAAACAATTGATAGAATATTATTCTTTATGCACAAGTATATCCTGAATATATCACGGTTCAAATCTCTCACAAATCTATTAATAGTAGCTTCCTCACTTTCATAAATATCACGACGAAATAAATAAGATTGCAGTTCTAGATAGTACTCCTCTATGGTATTACTACCTTGTTCTAAATGTTACAATTCATTCAACCACCTACGAGTAGTGTATGAAGACACAAAGTTAGCTCGCATAATTTTCTTCATGTTAGACCAGGAGTTAGGTACGTGCATGCTTAATTTTATAGTCATAATTCCACCAAAGTGATGCCCAATGAGTGAATGCACGAGTGATAACCTCTACTTTAACATGCTCGGGAATATAGTAATAAGCAAATATTTGATCTACCTCTAACTCCCAATTGAGGTAAGCTTCAAGACCATCTCCAGTAAAAGATGGAATAGTGAACTTATCCATACCATGTGCCTTGCATGTTGTACCCCTTATCGTGGTGGAATGGGGCGCGTCTCAATGGAGAGCTCATCTCCTACTATCGATCTAGCCCAAGAATTGATAACTCCAGGACTTGCCATGGTTGGTAGAAGACAAGAAACAAAATCACAAGTATGATGTTCCTATCAACTACTAGGATGTGGCTACAAGTCGCTCACACTCAAGCTAAATCAAAATTCTTACAAGTTCTTACCATGCAACAGGTAGTGACTGGCAGCTAGCGGTGTCAAATATCTTCAAAGATTGAGTAAAGTGATTGTCAAGTTACGTAAATCTGCACGGTGTAGAATAGTGGAGCTTGAGAGGCTTTATGTGAGTATCAAGGATAGCAATTGATCAAAGTAGCTATGCAAAGTTGAAAAGATACTCAAAGATACTAGTCCTAGTTGCTGGATTTTGACTAGAACGACCAAAAATTTTATGAGATTTTATGCGAAAAAAAGCTAAAGAGAACGCAATAGGTATGTTTATGAGATTTTTTTCTTTTTGCAGAAATGTTGCTTCTTATGCTTTTTATAAATTTTTGAATTTTTTATACCTCAGAAAAATACCTAAAGGAGCAAAAGATCTCAATTAGCCAAAAGGACCAGTGTTCTGCTGCCGTACTCCTGCGGTAGTAGAAAATAACAGAAATCGTGCCGCGGCAGGAATGTGGCTGCAGGTAGAAACTTAAATCAGCAATTTCTCCCAAACCACTTGTCTGATTGAGTTGAAAATTTATCCGTGGACTCTTTGAATTATTCCTGATTTCTGGAATTTTTTTAGAATTTTTTGGGCACCATTTTTTTTACTCCGAATTGAGCTCTAATTTGAAATCCGAATCAAAACTGATTCAAAATTTGAATCCTGGTCCAAGTCTGCATGGGTATGACATCCAGGAGCCTTCTTAAGGTCATGGAGGAGTCCTTGAGGTTGGCCAAGTCCTTGCCCAAGAGATAGAGACTGAATCAAACAAGGCAAGCCTTTAGCTTTCAACTTGAACTCCAAGCAAACTTCACTTTCCTTTTTCCCTTGGACTCTTTCCTTTTCTTTCTCAGATCCAATCTGTTAGACGTAGCACAAAGATGCAACCAACACTAGCACTTCTCCTCGGCCCGTGGAAGCAAGGAGCTTGATGTGGTAGAGAACCTTGTCACAGTAGCAAGGTAGTGCCGCAGCAACAGCTAGGTCGCATGGCAAGTGGTGGCAGTGGGCGTGGCAGCACGGGTGGTGCATGGCAGCATGCGGCGATGCAAGGTGATGGACGAGCGGTAGTGGTGAGTGGTGATACGGGCTGTCACGGCTGAAATTGGCTGCAAAAACCTTGCCACGACAACAATTCTTCTCTTCTTTTTTCTGATTTTCTATAGGAAGAACTAGAAGCAACACAAAGATGTTTGATCTAGTAGGAAAATTTTGACTATGAACCAATCTAATCCAGCAACTCGACATGATCAATGCAGCAAAAGTTCAACAATGCAAGAACTATGATGAAAATTGCAAGGCTCAGATTGGCTTGGATAGTGGGTAAACTAATCTACTTTTTTTGTAGGTTTTTTCTGGATGATTGATAGAACAAATCTAAACTATGAAAATGGTAAATTTCTCACCGAGCAACTTGAGCTCTGATACCACTTGATAGAATAATAGGTGTCCCGATCTTTTGATGAGAGCGATATCTATCGATTAGATGGATTCAACCTTGATGATCCGATTACACCGTGCGACGACGATGCACCTTAGCAATCGCCAGACCAACTCCGGTAGGTTATTGATGATGTCGGAAGCACGATACACTTTAAAATGAGGTTTGTAATCCCTGCGGGCAATCGAAGAACTAGCAAGAATTAAGATAAAGCAATCTGAAATTGCAAGTATGGATGAAGAACAAGATAGATTGGGGTTCAGAAAAGCGGTCTTGATCTGGTCATTGGACACAAACAAAGATACACGAAGTTGCAAAATGTAGAAAACTCTTAACTAAACAAAACCCAAAACAAAAGAAAGCATCCTAGGGGGTATATAAAGAAAAGAGGTGGTCTGTTTTAAAAATAGTCTCATACTATTTTGGCAATTGTGGTGTGCTCATGAGGAATTTGGAGGTAGGGCCAAATGGGTTGGAAAGATCATGAGATAAGCTTTCCATGGAGTCCAAGATCACCCAAATCAAAGTTTGTACATCGAAGATATAGACGTTTGAAGTCAGAGCTGTCTCAGCAATCTGAATCAGAGTCCAGAACTTGTGGAACTTGATCTCTAGCTCTCCTTGGACCGAAGGTGACGTGGGAGAACTCCTTATACAGCACCAATTCATGTGGGACATCGTCATGGTCACAAGAACTTCATTCCCTACTCCTCCGGAGAGCTTGAACTTGAATCCTCGCTTGTTCTTGATGATCCTGACAAACCTCCTTTTGTTCTTTATAGCTTCAGCAGCGGGCATAATTGAAGTAGTGCAAGTAGAGGTGGCAGTGGGTGTATCCATGGGGGTCATGTCCTCATCACCCCTAGTCGTAGATTTAACTACCCCTGAGGGTAGGAAGTGGTTGTGCGCCATGGAGGATGGCCTCCTACAAACCCGAGTACAGGCCAAGTCTTCTCATCTAGTGGCAGTAGCCAACAGTTCCACTAAGGGTAGGACTCGCTCCCGCCCTTCCCGTGACGAGTCAGACCAAGAAGGAAGACATCACTGGAACTAGATCTCCCGAGAGGATGATCGGCCTCGACGCTGCTTCAGAAACTCGCCAATCCAAAACCACTCCATATCTGACCTAGGTGAGGTCATCAACCAGCAGAGATGCCCGAGGACCCCACCGGACCAGTCACATAGTCGAATGATTTTCGGACATCACGGTTGGAGTCAGGGTTGGTCCCCTACTCCGGCTAGTAGGTTGCCTATATCTACTTGGGGAACCATCAACGGGTGCCAGGCCTTCTCGCCAGAGCTCAGGAGGGTTCACTGGCCATCTCGGTTTAGACCTGGGTCGATAGAGAAGTTCGACAAAACTATTAATCCAGCTGAGTTCTTATAGATTTACACTACAGCCATCGAAGTCACCGGAGGAAACGAGAAGGTCATGGCCAATTACCTTTCCACTGCAGTTAAGGGGCCGGCCAGGACATGGCTAACTAACCTGCAGCCGGGAACGATCCACTCGTGGGAGCAACTCTGCACCTATTCCAGAGAAACTTCCAGGGCACGTATGTCCATCCCAGCTAGAAGAATGACCTATTCAGACTCTTCCAGATGGAGGAAGAGAGCTTGCATGAGTTCATCCGATGATTCAGCAACATTCGCAACACAAACCCTAAGGTAGCTAATGCTAATGTTATTCAAGTATTCGCCTGTGGCTGTAGGTATCGTAGATGCACGGAAGACATTGCCATCGCTGACTCTCAAATGGTTAGTGAAGTGATGGGCATCACCGACAAGGTAGCCTGTGCTGAGCAAGCCCTTCCATTTATCAAGGACCGGGAGCGAGGCATACAATGACCCCAACCAGATTAGATGGTGACTCGTTGAAGAAACAAATGCAAGAAATGCTCCAAAGGAAGCAACAAGAAGAGAACCAACACTGGAGAAGTCATGGCGAACTTTCCTGACAGGCGCCCCGGGCCACCCTTGGGCAAGTGCAAGCAACTGACTACCGTTGAGCGTGATAACAAGGTCCTTGGCGCGACTTCAACCAAATTGATAGCCACGACCTCCTTCAATGCAGAATGTTCTAGAAACACATCAAGGCCGACGCTGAGAAGCTCCAGGGAAAGGCTACACAGGTCGTGAGCGATAGTCGAGACTCTAGCTCTGGTAATGACTCAGATGAGATGCCTCACCAAGATGAACAAAGGATGGTTGACCACATGTTAGGGGGCTCTGCCTCTTATGAATCCAAGAGGCAGTTCAAAACAGGGGCCCGAGAAGTGCTACCCTCGATCCCTCATTGATACAGTGGCTCCCGATCTTCACGATTTGGACTGGGTAACTAGCATAGCCTACAAGGATATCCCACCCCAACAACGAACTCCAACGAGAAGGCCTTTGGGGAACTAGGAAACCAAGTCCACCATACTCTTAATGAATGCCACGATCTCCACCCGGGGGCACGCGCCGGTCCTTACAATCCACAAGAGAAGCAAGGCCTATGGTGGAAACCCTAATCTAGAGGGATGAACCCTAGATTAGGAGCTAAGCTCAACTTAAGTCTAAACAACAAGTCTAACCTCAGTTAGGGTTTGGGTACGGGTATTTATAGTCCTAACCCCATAACCCTTAAAGGCTAAGCCAACTCGTTACATGGGCCTCGGCCCGTTACTATTTGTAAACAGTGCGCCCGGACATTCCGGGGTACCATGCCCGGAATGTCCGGACGTTGATCAATGAACGTCCGGAGGGTTGGAGCTGACACTCCAGGCAGCAGCCGTCTGGAGACTCCGGGGTTGAGGCCCGGAATGTCCAGATACGTGGCTGGAACACGCTGCTCTTGGGCACCCCTCCGAAGTGTCCGGGATTGGTACCGGAATGTCCAGGTACCATCCTGAGAGGAGCACACTCCGAGTGGAGGACGTCCGGAGACTCCGGGTTTGATGCCTGGAATGTCCGGGTCTGTAGTTGGAGCTCGGTGCTTCCGGGATTGGTACGTCCAGAATGTCTGGGCTCCCTTGTCCGGAATGTCTGGACATGCATTCCAGGCAGCCCAGATTCTTCTTCCACTTGGCTCTGCTCATCCACTTTGTTGATCCTTCATACCTGAGCAAGCACAGAGTCGAAGCATCAGATAGCATACCATTCAAACTCAGGTCAATTGGAGATGTATTAAGGAATAGAGTCACCTCATGTTGTGTAGCCTTAGCTCGAGCTCTTGTCATTGGACCACTCGGTTTTGGAGGTAGACTTGGTGATGGTGGACTTGGTAAGCTTGAGTCACCCTTGGTGTAGGCGATGTCCGCATCACTCATGGTCGCTAGGCGGTCAGATGGTTAGACATCAAGATCTCATTCCACTAGATTGACTATCCCGAGAACTTCATTCGACCAGGCCGCTTCCCAATCGTGGTCAAGCCAACCATCAAAAACTACAAGGTTTCCTGGGTACTCATGGATGGAGGGAGTTCTTTGAACATCCTCTTCACTAGTGTGCTCAATACGATGTAGGTAACCCGATCTGCTATCAAGCTAGTGTCACAAGCCTTCCAAGGCATCGTGCCCGGGTCCTCAGCCACTCCGATTGGCAGAATCACGCTTCCCGTGACCTCCGGATGGCCACACAATTTTGAACATAAAAGATTCTATTTGACGTAGTCGATTTCGAGACGGCTTACAACACCATCTTAGGACGATCGACTTTCGCCAAGTTCATGGGTGCCACACAGTATTCTTACTAGTGTGTAAAAATCCCAGGGCCCAAGGGTTCCATCACGGTTTGAGGCTGCGCCCAGACTGGCCTATACTGCAACAAGCGCAGCCTAGACATGGCCGAATAGTAGCAAACCGATAAGGAAACCAAGCACCCAATACCCAAGGTGGCAGTGAAATCCCACAGTGAAGTCAAGATTGTTCCTCTGGACCCAGCAGAGCCATCCAAGACCATCTGAATCGGCTCCAGCCCGAGCCAGAAATAGGAACTCGAGCTCATCACTTTCCTCCAGGAAAACGCAGAGGTGTTCACGCGGCAGCCGTCCGACATGCCAAGTATCCCCAGGCAGGTGATCGAGCATTGGCTAGTTGTCTACTCCGACGCCAAGCCTATCAAGTAGAAGCTCCAACAGTTTGATCCCAACTGGAAAGAAGCCATCAAGGTGGAGATCGAGAAGCTCTTAAAGACAGGGTTCACGGATCTCAATAAAGCGTACCCCAAATACTCTTTTCCTCTACCTAGGCACCTCTGGATGTGATTATCTAAACCTTCTTGATGCATACTCTGGCTACCACTAGATAAGTATGTGTCCTGAAGATGAGGAGAAAACCTCCTTTGTAACTCTTTCCAGAGTGTTTGTTATACGAATGCTTTTTGGATTGAAAAACTCTGGCGCTACGTATCAGTGCAAAATGCAGCTCACTCTCCATGACCAGATCAGCCAAAATGTTGATGCTTATGTCGATGACCTTGTCATAAAATCAAAAAGAAAGAGGACCTTCTCTCAGACCTACTCGAGACCTTCACCAATCTACACAAAAACCTGATTATGCTCAACCTAGAGAAGTGCACATTTGGAGTCGGCCCAGGAAAACTACTCAAATTCCTGGTGTCACACCGGGGAATCGAGGTGAACACCGAGAAGTTCTAGGCCATCGGGGACATGCAGTCTCCTAGGTCAGTATGAGAAGTTCAAAAGCTAACCGGGTGCATGGCGGCACTCAGTCATTTTATCTCCCGTCTTGGAGAATGGGGGCTTCCTTTTTAAAACTTTTATGACAACATGACGGCTTCAAGTGGGGAGCTCAGTGGCTTCCCCTGTCACTTGTAGACGTGATAAGGGGCTTTCCTAATTTCCCTGACGGCTGCAGTGTAGAACCCTTTTCCCTCCACTTAAGTCAGGTTGTCGGTACTCGCACATGTACACCAGTTTTTTGCCTGATGCCACATACTTATCTAGCCCCCAACTGTCTTATTCAAGAAGTTTCTCAGATAGGCAGTCTGAAAAAATAAATATCAAACTAGGAACTTGACATTAAAAACTGTGACCTGACTGAAGTATCAATTACAAGCTACTGTAAGAAAAGACTGCTAGGAAAAATTAGAAATAATAATGTCATCCCCTCCTCCTGGGTTGTCGTTGATTGCTCCAGGAACTCTTGCGCTCTTGTCGTGACCCACTAAAAAAGCTTGTCGAGTGCGCACGCTGGGCGGCGGCACCCAGAGCGTCTTATCATCGGCTTGTTCGTAGCTTGGCGACATGAGGCTGGAGTCGGTGCACCAAGGTGGACTGGCGGTTGGAGGGGCGATGACTGTGCGATCCTACCAAAGGTGCTTGCACGTAGAAATCTCTAGAGGGACTCAACTATCTCTTACTGCTAACTCGAGCGACCTGGATCGGGTGGCTTCTCCTGTGGAGTCGTTGTCCTACTGAGGAGAAGGCCCTTTGTGCCCTGGTTCTGAACTAGTCATAGAACCTGCTCTCCGATTTGGAGGGGGTTTTTTCCGAAGTTGTCACTCGTAGTTGCGGTGGAGGTCTTCCTAACGCGGAGATGTGCGTAGCGGCATCGGAGTTTGCTTCCCTACTTGAGAGTTGATGCTTTTCTATGAGATCAAGGCTGCGCTTGTCGCAGAGTAGCGCTTCCTGAGTGGAGCTCTTTATTGTGAGGACACACTTTGGGCCAGGCATCTTCATGCATTGGTAGGCGTAGTGCGTAGCTACCATGAACTTGGCGAGTGTTGGGTGTCCTAGGATGGCATTGTATGCCATCTCGAAGTCGACTACATCAAACAGGATCTTCTCTGTTCGGAAGTTCTCTAGTGTCCCGAAGGTAATCGGGAGGGTGACTTGTCCGATCGACGTGGCCGATGAGGCTGGGGCGATGCCGTGGAAGGCCTGTGTCACCGTCTGGACGGATGATCGTGGCACCTTCATCGCATTGAGGGCATTTGCGAACAAGATATTGAGGGAGCTTCCTCAATCTACGAGCACTCGGGCCACTCGGCAGTTGTTGATCATTGGTTTGACAACGATTAGGTATCTTCTTGGTCGAACATAGTTCTCGGGGTAGTCGGTTTGGTCGAAGGTAATCGTGACCTCCGACCACTTGATTGCGTGAGGAACCCGTGGTACGCTTGCGAGTACTTCTCGAGCAACCACATTGTATTGCCTTTTCGACTCATAGGATGCCGAACCCCTGAATATATGTTCGATCGCTCAGACTTGCCCTTGGAATGGCTCGTGGGCGGAGCCGTCCTCGGACGTCGTCTCTAACTATTGTTTGTGACCTGCGGGTTCTCCCCGCAGAACTTCTCTTTCTCTTCCTTGAGGTACTTCTTGAAGATGTGGCACTGACGGAGATCATGTGAGTCGGTCTGGTGGAAGTCGCACCAGATTTTCCCTGTCTTGTCGGAGGAAGTCACCTGGCCGTCAGGTATGCTTCTCGGGGAGGTCGGCCAATACCTCGTCGGCTTTGGATCTCTTCTCCCTGTTCCCTCCGGAGGATTTCTTCTTGCGTTTGGTCTTCATTGAGTTGTCTCTGGTCCGGAGGGGAGACCTGGGCAGCCCGTTCTGCTGCTGCTTGATGTAGCGTAGGGTTTATTCAGCGCAGGCCGCTTTCTCGGCTAGATCCATCAGCTGTGCCATTGTCTTTGAGAGCAATCGGAAGGTAGTTAGCCATGACCTTCTCATTCCCACCTGCGGCCTCGATTGTCGTAGTGTAGATCTGCAGGAATTCTGCAGGGTTCGTGGTGCCATCGTACGACTCCAGGGCCCCAGGCTTGAAGCGAGATGGCTAGCGCACATGTCGGAGTTCCTGGGATAGCACTTGGCACCTGTTGATGGTTCTCCGATAAGGCGCATTCTCACTGCTGTTAGGAGTCAGAGATCGTCCTCGGCTGCTAGCGCAGTGCCTGTGGGCTTTCTGGGGAAAAGAATGCTCGCGCAGGCACCTTTGAGCTCAGTGCTCATTCAGCGTGTCATGAAGGTCGATGTTCTGTTCCCCCTGGCGAGACCTGCTTTTGGGATGTTGTCCCTGCATCTTATTCGTCTTGCTGGAAAGAGGTCTTCCCTCGATTGGAGCTGTGAGTCACCGACTGCATTCGAGAAGATTCGGCTTGGGCTTGGGCTTGCTGTAGTTCAGCCCCCATGTAATACCCAAAGTCGATAATTAGGGTTTGCCTTGCATCCATGCATACATGTCATCCTCATCACCCCACCTCATTTAAACTCAGATGTAATACGATTATACTTTATAGAATATGTTAATATCTCATCCTCGGTGGATATTTATACAAACACCAATCAACTTATTCGAAGTAGTTGAATTGAAAATGTCATTAATAAGGGTGGTGGAAGTCATCGAACCCTTCGGTGAATCCCGTCCCTGAACCTAAAACCCTAAAGGAGCTGGAATTAGGGTTTGGACGATAGAACAACTTTCAGTGGATGCCAACCTCCCAAATTTCACAAATCATTTCAAAAGTGGAAACCCTAGCCCCTTGCTAAGTTTCAAGATTTTTGAAGTAGTCGAAACCTAGTTTCTGCTCAAAACCCTAATTCGGACCCTAATTCAAATTTGAACTGGACACCCAATCAAATCAACTCCAAATTGGTTCAAATTTTCACAGTAGCTCAACAATAATATTTGAAACCCCCTGTAAAAATTTTAGGATATTTGGAGAAAGAATTCTACATAAAATAACGAAGGGGGCTGTTCTGCTAAAAAGAAAAAGAAAAAGAAAACCTAAACCCTAACCCCCCTGGGCCGCAACCCGCTCGGCCGGCCCGCTAAGCCAGCCCACTCGCCCCCGCCTTCGAAATACGCCTCTGCCCTCCCCACTTCCCACTTTCTTCGCGCGAAGGCGCCCCCGAACCAATACGCCAATCCCCGCTCCCCCGCCAGCGCCCGGACCCACCTGTCAGGGCCCGGCTTCCACGTCGCCGCCGCGCGCTGGCTCCGGTGGGCGGTGCCGTCCCGACCGGGGCTGTCCGAGCGCGCCAGTCGCCCTTTAAAGCCCCTGTCCGACAGCCCCCGGCTCTCCCCCGCTCCTCCCCGAGAGAAACCCTAACCCTAGATCTGCCTCTTCCCGAGCTCCGGCTTCGCCCTGACGCCGTCGTCTCCAACTCCGGCAGCCCACGTCCGACGACAAATCGCCGCTGCCTCCGTGGTCCCCGAGCCCCATCTTCCTTTCCCCGAGCCTCCCTCTCCTCCTCCTCTAACTTGCTCGGTCTTCCTCGCTGCAGATCCAAGCCCCGAGCACCCCCAACTCCGGCGACCGAGCTCCACCGCCGTTCATCCTCGTCGCCAGCCTGCTCCAGACCTCCTCAGCCCTCCTCAAGCACCGAGACATCTTCGCGGTGAGCTCCCGGTGCTTGGCACCCTTTCCCCGAGCTCGCCCGGGTCCCGTAGCTCGCTCCGGTGGGTCTCCGGCGAGCCCTCCGCCGTCTGAGCCCCCCTTTCCGGTCGGACCCGAGCGGGACACACAGAGAGAGAGAAGAGAAGAGAGGAGTGGCGACGTGGCGCGTTTTGGTTGGATCCCGAGTTCATGACCGAATGACATGTGGGTCCCAGTGCGCTGAGCTGGATTAGGGAGGGAGAATATAGAGTAGGATCTTCGGGTGGGTTTAGTAGTTTGGATCTGGTGCGCAGAGAGAGAGAGAGGAGGTTTCGGGTACGCATAGCAATTAGGTTCAGGTTAGATTTGGGCAGATTTTGTTTAAAATTTCAAACACTCATAACTTTCAAACCACAACTCCAAATTCGATGAATTTTATATGCTGGAAAGCTTGTGAAAATATCTACAATTTGGCTGAATCAAAAGTTTATTTTGAGCACATGCACAGGGTAGGTTACTAGGGTTTTAGCGATTGTTCGACGAGGTTCGAAAGGGGATACTCTTAATCCGTAGCTCGGATTTTAGCAAAGTTTATATCGATAGAAAGCTTGAGAAATTTCCTAGCAACATTGGCTGAACCAAAGAAACTTGATTTGAGCAAGTGTCCCTACAGCACGCATCGAACCTAAGCTAATTCCTCCCGTGCCCCGAAGCATCGTTCTTCGGTAAACATGTTTATCACGATGTTAGCTCCAAACGTATAGTAACATTTGCTCGCGCTAGGATGTACCAGAGTAACGAGTACTGTAACTTTCACATGCATGCATACTTAGTGTTCCCCGTAACTTCGACAAGTTAACCTAACACCATTTGTTCTAGTTAGTAAATGACTAACCCTAACTCAACATAAAGGTTAATATTACATGCATGCATGTGTGAGGCATTAGGATAACATCAACTGCTTTAGTTGTATATGCCTTGTCGTAGCAGAACCCTAGCCATCCTAGCATCTCATGACATGCACATTCCACATAAAGTATCATGCATACATGCTGGACCTTATGGATTCTTTTACCGTTTCTTTTCCGGTGTTCGTGATTAATCACAACAGAGTCCCGAAGAGGGTGACCACCAGGCTTACAGCTCCCCGCAAGACCAGGAACAAACCCGAACAAGGCAAGCAGAGCTTGTTGCATCCTTACTTTCCGTACTCTTGTGTATGCCCTGTTATATGTGCTATGTGTATGAATTGTTACCTGTATGTCGCATAGAGTTGAGCACACTAGTATGTGTAGGATGTGTCTTAGGTCGAGAACATCTGATGACTCTTCAACTAAGTTGTTAAGTGAGTTGTGAGAGCCGAGGGCGTGCACAATGGGTACGGTTGGTGTTAAATTGAAGCATGACGGTGACCCAGGGGTATGAAGGTTTTTGTCGCCACACCAACCCTATCTTCAGCGTGTCACCATACCCTTATCACACGTGAACGCTAGCGAGAACCAACACTGAGGATAGTTGGGGTAAGCCTCCATGCACTTTGGAGGCTCGCTACCTCCAAACTGTTATGCACTCACTATTCCTGCAGGGGTTGAGTTGTCGGTAGTGGTTCGAGAGATTAAAATGAACCTTTGAGGATTGGATCAATTGGATTGGATTTAGGGGCTGCCCTAATTGAATCGGATGATGTTTAATGGATGATTTGGATTGGACTCATGGGCTGCCCCAATGATTTGGAATTTGCTGATTTGATCTCGTGGTGAAGTGGTTGTGATATGTTCGTATTCTGAGTTATGTTGTTACTTAGCCTGTCTTATTACATCTTGTTAATGTTAGGTTCTTAACTTGTACATTGTTACTCTGAGAAGCATCCATGTTTAATTGTTGTTGCACTAGTATGAGTAGGACATCTAATCAAGCACGAATAAGTCTTGCGAGTACGTTCGTACTCACCTAGGTTATTCCTAGAGCTTGCAGGTGAGCCGGTGGTCGAAGATTATTTCGATGATGCCTGAAATTGTTGTTTCCTCGGTAGTGTTCGACTCATGGGATGGGTTGTAGCTTTTGTTCAGCGGTCACGTGCCGCTGTGGGACTCATTTACCGTTCTTCCGCTGTCGTTTAATTACTCCGTACTCGGATATGATTTTCGGATATGACCGATGATGTAAAATGTTGTCCCATCGTGGACTGTTATTAGTAATATCGTATGGTAGAGCTTTGTGATGATATCCGAGTTGTTAGATCAGGCTGCCCCTGCACCATGTGTGAATGATATGAAGTGTACGGGTACGCCATGAAGAGTCGAAGCCGTACCTTGTTCTACTAAGTCGAGCAGGCATTGGTTGAGTGACCCGCTAGCTGAGATGCTGTGCCGGCCAGGCAGGGTGTGGGCGTGTTCTACCGGGCTTCCCGAGCGACCCACTAGCCCTCCCGAGCTAGGTTAGGGTGTGGGTAGAACTGTCGGGCTCCTCCGACCTTGTTTGTCGTGGTAGGATTCGGGAACGACTCTGAACCTTCACCGGGTCATGGAATCGTATGTGGTTCTGGGAAGATAGGTCGCTTCCGGCCGGCTCGCACGTGGCGGGTGTCGGATCGTTTCCGCTTTGGTGCGTACGGCGCAGGTACCGTGCCACCGGGCTGACGAGTCCTTCGGTCCTTGGCGACTTCGCGTTCCCTTAATCATATGCAATTCCGGGTCCGTGACACCCCAGTAGTTGTAGCCACTGCATTCCATCGGTGTCATCAAGTCTGCCGTCGGTGGTCGTGACAGCAGATTGTGCACCTCAACGAGTCTTCGAGCAGTTCGGGACACATACACTCCCATTCCTTGAGGGGTTTTTTTGCTGCTGCCACTGCGGTCCCGTTCCCGTGTGGCATAGCAGGTAAGCTTCGATGTTGTGAGCCCTTAGGCTGATCCTGATCTTCGGGAACTTCCTGGCCGTCATGAATAGCGAGAACTATTTGAGGGTTCGCATTGGTGAGGTGTGGTCCCACTCCATCGTATCTTCCTCCTCGGGAGGTACGTTGCTATCGGATCTTGATCGTCTGTGTGATCAGAAGTCATAGGCGATAGTTTCAGACATCGTACTGGTCATTCCTACCTGGGCATCGTCGGTGAGCACCAATGTTCCCTCGAAGGCCCTGGCACACTCGGTCCTAAAGTGATCAACTTCGCAATCCAAGTACTCGCCAGAGGCGTAATCTCCAAGATCTACGTGATCAATTCTCGGGTATAGATCTGTCTGGCCAAAGTTGTCATAGGAGCCTAGATCTGAGTACCCGGTGCACTACGTGAGGGCGATCGAATCCCCCGCCAGATCTGCTTCTTCCTCCTCGGATCAAACCGGGGAGGGCTGTGCTGTCGGCGTCATGGGCTGATCGCGGCTAGTTGCACGTCTTGCCAACTCTGATACTTCCTCGATGGCTTGAGCCGGAGACATCCCCATGGACGGCGCCATCGGTCGACGATTGGTAAACCACCGATTTTACGGTAGTCGTGAGATAGAGATACTTGTTGCTGGGTAGAGACCCCTAGCGCACAAAGCTGAGGGAATCTGATGACAAGGAAACACCCTTTTTATACAGGTTCGGGCCTCCCTCAGGATAACAACCCTACGTCCTATTCGTATATATTGATCAAAAAGTGTCTTACAAGAGATGTGTATGTTAGTGGCTATCCTAGACCTAATCGGAGGCCACTACGACTAGTTCTGGGGGGCTCGACTCCTTCGAGGCTACGGGTCTTCTCGTGGGAATAGCTAGAGCTTCTGGATGGCTTCTGACTTCTGGCTTCAGACTTCTCCTAGGTGGAAAGACTTGAGTGAGCTCTCCTCCCCTATGGGACTGCTGATCCTTTTATACGGGGCTCCCCGAGTCGTACCGGACATGGACTTATGCCCGAGTAGAACTCTAGCTTCCTTAAACGTCGGGATTGACTTCCTAGTTTAAGGGGTGTCCTCCCTCCTTACGGGGGGTTACCTTCTCCTAGGAATCCTTATCGGATACGTATTCAACTCCAATATTCCAAGGAATCGTATACGAATACCTCCTCGTATAAGGGATACTATACTAATCATCGTCAACTGCCAATTCTATAGTAGACGCATTCACCAACCCGCTCAAGCTCTACAAATGATACCCTTGTTGTGGCCTTTTGCAACATGGGGGCTGGATATTCTGGGGCCATTGATACCTCACCAAGTGGATTGAAGCTGAGCAGTCGCAAAGATCACCTCAGAAAGAGCCAAAAGGTTCATCGTGAAAAGCATCATGACAAGGTTCGGCGTCTCGAGTAGGATTATCACCAACAACAGCAGTCAGTTCTCGAGTGCGGCCTTTACCAAGTACTGCGAGGAGCTTGGCATCAAGATCTGTTTCACATTTTGGCTCATCCATAGAGCGACAGATAGGTCAAGTAGGCCAACAGCCTCATACTACAAGGGTTGAAGACCCGCGTCTTCGACCGCTTATCCGCCCACGCCAAAGCATGGGTCTTCGAGTTGCCATCTGTGCTATGGGCACTTCGCACCATAGCTAGCTAGATGGCGGGTGAAACACCTTTCTCCTTATTCTACAGGGCCGAAGCAATGTTTCCCTATGAACTAAAGCACAAATCCCCCATGTCGAGTTATTCATCGACAGGGACGAACCCCTCCGGAGAGAGGATGACCTCAACAACATCGAGGAAAAGAGGACCCGAGTGCTGGTGCGATCAGCCAAATATCAACAATCCTTTCGGCGATACTACAACTACTACAATAGAATATCTGGGAATGCACCCTCCAAGTCAAAGATATGGTTCTATGACTCATTCAGAACCAAAGGAACAACAATAAGCTATCCCCGCAATGGGAGGGTCCCTACACAGTGGTCGAGTCTACTCGCCCCGGGTCGTTCAAGTTGGCCATGGAGGATGGACAAGTCCTCAATAATTCTAGGAATATTGACCAGCTCAAGAGATTCTATGTGTAAGTACCAAGAGTAAGTTCATATTAATATCGTTCATATTGCCTATAAGGTTGCTTGCATCCTTCTGTGCCTTCTTGTCCCCTCCTCACCTTCAAGCCTGGCACCCGTAAGACAGGCACGCTGGCGGTAAGCCGCTCATAGGGTATCTCTATGCAGCACGTGCACCCGGATATGCTCAAGCAGGGTCGAGAGGAAACTACAGAAGGGTCTGTAGCCAAAGGGACAATATGATCAACTGCTTTTCTTCTGTCATGCTAATTCCTATTAGTTCGTTAATGATTTCTTTGTTGATTGCCTATCTGAGTTTTCTTCTCTGATAGCCAGTCCGGGGCTAGACGGTACATAATACCGAGAAATTAATGACAACGTATTACACGAGTACCTACATTCTTCCCTTTGCAAAGGGAAGGGGTTCTAAGCTATGACCTCGCGGGATGTGAGGAAGGTACCTTATCGCATCTACGAGTGCCCGGAGGCCACGGAGCCTCCCACTTGCCTTAGACCTAAGGCTGACCGACCAAACTCTCCGACTAGCAGCGAAGTCCCCCAACTCGTGTCGAGAGGAGCTAACAGTACTAAGTGTTATACATTGTCGGGATCGCTCAGTGCCAAGTACACGACAAGTCCTACCGCTAAAGACAACATATCACATGAGTACCTATGTTCTTTCCCTCAAAAAGGGAAGGAGTTCTAAGTTGAGAACTCACGGGTGTGTTGCAACAATAGAGTATTTCTGTTACGCACCATTCATGTGCACAGCCTCTCAGCCTCTCTTAGTTAATGGATTGACTCTTCTTAATTTCAGCTTACCCCTTTGCCAACTTCATGCAGTTTGCATGTGTCTTTCCTAAAGAATATTCACAACAGAAGACACTGTAAGTTTTTCAACATGATCAGCAATAACTTTTTTGCACTTAGTTAGAATTTTGATGCATTTGCATTATTCTCTGTACATGTAATGACCCTATTTCCTAACACGAGATCAATGCGGATCGTCGTGTATAAAAGTGATTTCTTCTTTTGCATGCATGCATGTAGGTAGTTCGAACTAGACTCGGACCAAAAACCTTAATGTATGGTCCTACGATTAACATGAAATCGAACATCAAAACTAATGCCACTACAACTCACGATTCAAAAAATTTGATATATGTTCCAAAATGTCTAGGTTATCAAACTGTTACCAGTCAATCGAAGTTTATTTGTACATTAAGACCAAACTTATTTTAGTAGTTTCTCTCCGCACATGAAGTTTGAAAATAGCTGATCGAGTAAACCCCCTCTCCTCAAAATATAAATGAAATAATACATTAAAAATCTAAATAACAGATTGACCACAAGTCTAATACGAAATAATTCAAACCCTTAAAATTCAAATTTTATTTTATTTTGGAACTCCTGTTACCTTAGCCTTGTTTTAAATAAGCAAAGAAAATAATATAGAAGTCTCCTGCCATGTGGGTCCCGCTGGCAGCCCTGCTCTTCCATGTGTCCCACGCTGCAACTCCCCTTTTCTTTAAGTAGCAGCTCACCCCCAGTGCATTGATTCACTCCAGTCTACCTTCTTCATCCTGCCATCTCCCATTTCCCTCAACGTTGAGAGCAAACCCAAATGCCCTCTTCTCCCCCCCCTAATCTCTCATCCAAAACCAAGATTTGAGCTATGCATGTTATGCCACCAAATTCCCCATCTCCTGAGCACTCGATCCATCCCAGCACCATCCACATGCATGAGCAATTGGGCGTCCTACCATTCTTTTTCCCCAAACCAAATTCTCCAGACCTCCATTAATCCCCATCCCCTGTTCCTCCCATTTCTCCTTCTCCCCCACGCCGCATGCCTCAGCTGGTGGCCAACCACCGGTCGCCCCACTCCACACCGCCGCCGCCCGCTTGAAGCTCCCCGGACCGCCCCCACTGCTGCTCCAGCACCAAAGCTCCTCCCCAGCTGCTCCCGCCGCTCGCCGCAGTGGCCGGCGAGCCACTGCCTGCAGCTCCCTCCGGCCAGCCCCTGCTCCGCGCCGCCGTCGCCTGACTCCGGTCCTCCGTCGATCTCCCGCCGCCGCCGGAGCCTCGGGCTCTCCTCGACGCTCGCCATCATCCTCCGCCCTAGCTCCCGCCGGCCAGCTCCTCTCCCGTGCCGTGCTGCTCCACCGCCGCCTGCGCAGCCCCAACAGCCACCCACCGCCGCCGTGGCAGGCTGCCAAGCCGTCGGGCCCAAGCCCGCCGCCTCATGGGTGCGCCGCCGTCGGTGGTTTCGTCACCGGTGAGCCACTTTGGAACCAGCTCAACCCATTTTCCTTTTCTTTGCTATTATCTCTTGTGAGGCATTCGGTTAAGACCTCCCTAACAACTATAATTAATGAACTAATACACCCTCTTATGATTACTTGAGCAGCGATGTCTGAAATTTTAACTGCAAATGTTAATCCTTTTGGCACATCCCTAATATCAGTGAGCGTGCCTTAGCAAATGCCTGGGATGAACGAAATTTTTGAAGCAAGGTTTGGTTAATCGGCAGTTAGGTTCAATAAAGCAACAACTAAGTTTTCTGCCAGTTCGTTCGTGCGTTCATTGTCTGTTGATGCCCAGTGAAATCGACCGATTAATGTTTAATTTATAAGTACCACATTGATGTGCTAATCCATTTGGTACTGATGGTTAGTTTTATTTAGCAACCATGGCGCCTGTTAGTGACAATTCCACATGCTCTATGTTCCCCGGATAACTCATGCTCACACAAGGAGATCACGGTTTAACTTAGCTAATGCTTCAGTGAGTATAAGCTGTGAATGTATGCATCAATCAAAAGTCAGAGTTGTTATCATAGAGGTTAAATACTAATTAGAAAAAGGGGTGCCGTTGAAATGTACAAATCATTGGCTACTAGTGTAAATCAATCGTTAAATGACACACCTAATGCACTGACACTTTGTTAATCACTTGAGTTAACGACCACAGTCAATTTGTGTTAAAAATAACGTTAATGCTCTCATGACATTTAAATGGCCGACTCATAAGGTTACTGGATCCGACAGTGTTAGGGACCAGCATATGAGGCTGAACAATCCGTTTAGCTCATGCCACGAGTCCATGGTTAAGGCAAACTAGCTATTAATAAATCCGTGTGATGCGCGAGTGATTGCTAGACGTCAATATAACCTAGTGCACCAACTAACCTAGTGGTTGTTATAACCGGTTGATGAAAAAAAAGGGGTTAGTTTAGAAGTACCCATATAAATATATATGTATACTTGTTCATGACTCATTTACAGTTGACCAAGTCACCTAATGTTGGATACAAGTAAGGAAATAACATTGGGTTTTACACCTGGGTCTTGCTTAAATGAATCCGTATGCTAACAGCATATACTCATAAGGACAGTTCATTATGCCATATACCTGCGAGTTTAAATGAAAAGAAAATAGTACCTAGTTCTATGACATGAGGGATCATGCAATGAACTCTTGATTAACTAGAAAATGTAACATCTGTAAGGATGATCTGATGAACCCACTTATTGTTCTTAGATAATGAGATAATGTTAGGGATAAGATAATTAATACATTTCTCTTTACTAAGAAGAAGACAGGAAATGCTAGAACCTAATTGGACTTGAAGCTTCGTAGGAAATGCATGCACCTTCCGAGTAAAATGATTATTTCACCAAAGATCATCCTTGTACTTGTAAGCCTTCATGATACCCTTGCCGTATGATGCTGAATTGAGAGATTTCAGAAATGACCAAATTGCACTTGTGCTTACTACTAAGTAGTAATACTAGAGAATCTAGCCTAACGTTAAAGATTAAAAGGACTAACGTCATAACTCATCTAGTACTGGCATATAATTGTATTATCAGGATATACCTCCACCTTAGTCGCATATCTCAACAACCTAATGCATCCCTATTAATCGCGACTTCATGTTCTCACCTACGACAACGAATCAATCAAATAAACCCTAACCCTAATTACAGATTTAAAACCTTTCTCCTTAGTTGCATATCGTATTTCATGCATGCATCCATTTTTAGGTTCATCCATGATTAAAGTTATAACACCACTAACTAACCCAAAAATCTAAAATGAATATTAACCTGCCTATGTACTTGTATATCTTCGTTTTAATCCACCATAGTTGCATCGCATGCATTTTTGTAATGTTCGCAATAGTTCCTTAGACTTGTCTCTTTTCCTTTCTAGAGGTTGTTTGCTTCTTATTGGAGTTTGGCTACTTTGGATTTCCTCACAAACGCTAGTGGATACGTTATCCATCGTCACCCGGCTTACAGCTCCCCGCAAGATCAGGAACAACCCGAACAAGGCAAGCAGAGCTTGTTGCATCTTTACCTTCCGTACTCTTGTGTATGCCCTTGTTATATGTGCTATGTGTATGAATGTTTATCTGTGAATCGTCGCAAAGTTGCATACACTAGCATGTGTAGGATGTGTCTTACGTCGAGAACATCTGATGGCTCTTCAACTAAATGGTTAAGTGAGTTGTGAGAGCCGAGGGCGTGCACAATGGGTACGGTTGGTGTTCATCGTAGTTTGATGGCGACCCAGGGGTAAGTAGAGATTTGTCGTCACACCAACCCTATCTTCAGCGTGTCACCATCCCTTATCACACGTGAACGCTAGCGAGAACCAACACTGAGGATAGCTGGGGTAAGCCTCCATGCACTTTGGAGACTCATGACCTCCAAACTGTTAGCACTCACTATGCCTGCAGTGGTTGAGTTGTCGGTAGTGGTTCGAGAGTTTAAAATGAACCCGTGAGGATTGGATCAATGTGGATTGGATTTAGGGGCTGCCCTAATCGAATTGGATGATGTTTACCGGATTAATTTGGATTGGATGCATGGGTTGCCCCCAATGGATTTGGATTTGATGACTTGATCTCGTGGTAAATTGGTTGTGATATGTTGTGTCCTGAGTTAAACTGTTATTGAGTCTGTCTTTACCTCACCTTATTAATGTTATGTTCTTACATTGTATATTGTTACTCTGAGAAGCATTCATGTTTAATTGTTGTTGTACTAGTATGAGTAGGACATTTAATCAAACACGAATAAGTCTTGCGAGTACGTTCGTACTCACCTAGGTTATTCCTAGAGCTTGCAGGTGAGCCGGTGATCGGAGATTATTTTGATGATGCCTGAACTTGTGTTTCCTCGGTAGTGTTCGACTCATGGGATGGGTTGTAGCTTTTGTTCAGCGGTCATCGTGCCGCTGTGGGACTCATTTACTGCTCTTCCGCTATCGTTTAATTACTCCGTACTCGGATATGTTTTCGGATATAACCGACTGATGTAATATGTTGTCCCATCGTGGACTGTTATTAGTAATATCGTATTGTAGAGCTTCGTGATGATATCCGAGTTGTTAAGATCAGGCTGCCCCTGCACAATGTGTGAATGATATGAAGTGTACGGGTATGCCGTGAAGAGTCGAAGCCGTACCTTGTTCTACTAAGTCGAGCAGGCGTTGGTTGAGTGACCCGCTGGCTGAGATGCTGTGCCAGCCAGGCAGGGTGTGGGCGTGTTCTACCGGGCTTTCGAGCGACCCACTAGCCTCCGAGCTAGGTTAGGGTGTGGGTAGAAACTGCCGGGCTCCTCCGACCTTGTTTGTCGTGGTAGGATTCGGGAATGACTCTGAACCTTCACCGGGTCATGGAATCGTATGTGGTTCTGGGAAGATTGGTCGCTTCCAGCCGGCTCGCACGTGGCGGGTGTCGGATCGTTCCGCTTTGGTGCGTACGACGCAGGTACCGTGCCACCGGGCTGACGAGTCCTTCGGTCCTTGGCGACTTCGTGTTCCCTCAATCATATGCAATTCCGGGTCCGTGACATGTCACGGCCCCGAATCGCATATGACTAGGGGAACGAACAGTCGCCAAGGACCGAAGGCATCCGTCGACCGGGTGGCACGGTACCTGCGCCGTACGCACCACAGTGGAGGGATCCGACACCCGACCCCACCGTGGGTCGAGCCGGCCGGAAGCGACTGGGCTTCCCAGAGCCACATTCAATTCCACGGGTCGTGTGAAGGTCTAGAGTCGTTCACGAACGCTACCGTGCAGAGTAGAGTCGGAGGAGCCCGGCGGTTCTACCCACACCCTAACCTAGCTCGAAGCTAGTGGGTCGCTCGAAAGCCCGGTAGAACCCACCCACACCCTGCCTGGCCGGCACAGCATCACAGCCAGCGGGTCACTCAACCGAGTTCTCGCTCAACAAAGTAACACAAGGAACGGCCGTAGTCCTTCACGACTAACCCATATACTTCATATCATACACGCAGGGTATATGGGCAGTCTTGGGAAAACAACTTGAATATCACAACAAAACACTACGAAATAGAACTACGATATTTGTCCACATCGGACTAGCTATTACAATATTGAAAACATATCCGAGTACGGAGTTTAAGCAACAGCGGAAACAGTAAAGGTGTCCCACAGCGACATGAGAGCCGCTGATTAACAGTTTAACAAAACAGGTTCCCCGAACCAAATAACCAACCAAGGCAGACCAACAAACTAGACATCGTCGAAGAATTCCTCGACCACTGGCTCACCTGCAATGATCTAGGAAAGCCCTAGGTGAGTACAAAGTACTCGCAAGACTTAATCGTGCTTGATTAGATGTCCTAAGCATACTAGTATAGCGGGGATTAAACATGATGCGGGAATATAAGTAACAAGATCAAATTACATCAACCACGCTCACATCAAAATATGAATATGTCCTACAATCCAACATTTCCAAAATATCTCTACCAGGGGGTGTGATGGCAACCTCATGTCACATGTAAGTCTCAATGTACAATATGGGGCACAACGGCCAATATGGGGCACAACGGCCAATATGGGGCACAACGGCCAATATGGGCATGGACAGGGTCCCATCACCACCACACCTCAATTTTTAATCTCTCGGACCGTCACCGGCAGCCGATCCCGAGTGTAGTCAGGGCCCTATCCCTTGGAGGTTGCAAGGCCCCAAAGGACTCGGGTTGCCTCAACCTACACCCCGGCATCGCTGTCGCTAACGTCCACGTGTGACAAGAGTAGTTAACCACATGGAGTCTCCTCAGGGTTGGTATCGCGACGGTCTCACTTCCTTACTTCTGGTCGCAACATGCTCCTTTAATGATACCAACGGTTATCCATGGGCCACTTTCCCTTCGACTCTCACATCTCACTTAAATGGGTTCAAATATTTAATATCTCAATTGACTTCAACCACAATTTGACATGTCACCAAACAGACCCTAGTATGCTAGTTCGTAACCAAGATAACCGTATTCATCATACGACGAGATAAGCAAATATTGAATAATAAAAAAATGCAACAAGCTCTGCTTGCCTTCGTAGAACTGCTCCTGGTCTTGCGTGTAGTCGTGAGCTTGCGGGTCTCCTTCTTCGACGTCTAGTGTAAGAAGATCGAGTATTTGGAATAAGTGCTCACAGAACAACCAGCATGTATGCATGAAGATAATGCAACTAATAAATGATTAATTAGGTGCTGGTGTTAGGTTTAGGTTGGCGAAGAGGACTCGCGATAGTCTCGCGAACATCTTAGGTTTGCCCTAACGCACATGCAAGCTAAATACTTAATCGAATACAAGTTAGGGTTTGTAAACTCTCACTCAAGTTGGAAAGGCATGAAGCCAAACTTATTTGCCATGAAAGTGCTCTGGAATACTAACCTAACGCCGCTGGAATCACTCCATTCGGAGTTACGGGCAAGAAGTTATGGTGGATCGACCCTAAGGTTTAACGGGGCTCGACGAATAAGGGGTTAACACCTAAAATGTATCATGCATGTACTCTTACTGGGATTTTAGTGGTTCCATGTTATAGAACACCTCACAAGGATTCCAGAAAGGTGCAATTTGTCGAGATCGGAGTTGGAGTCGAAAACCTAGGGTTTACGGGGCCTCGACGACCACTAAACTTCTACCCTAGATAACAGTGTGTGCATGTGCTCAAATTAAGATTTTGATTCAGCCATCTTGTAGAGTTTTTCACAAGGATTCCGAATATATAAAAATATTCAAATTTGGCCGAGTGGTTTAAAAGTTATGAGCATTTGAATTTTTATTCACAATTCTGCCCCTAACTAACCCTAAATCTAATTGCTGCGGGTACCCAAACTCTACCCAGCAGACTCGGCAAATTCCAACGCGCACCCCAAAATCCACCCGGGAATCCGACTCACTTAAACACGTCAGCACCAGTGGGGGCCGCCTGTCATCCAGTCGGGCACTCGGTATCTAATCAAAACACGCCACGCGTCGGCCCTCGCTCTCTCTCCCTTTCTTCTCTCTCTGGTTCACTCGGAACCGGCCGGAGACGAAGCTCCGCGGCGGCGCGCCACCGGAGGCTCACCGGAGCTAGGCTCCAGAGCACTGGGATGCACGGATCTATTCGAGGGAAACGGCAAAAGCCACGGGATCTCACCCTGAACTCGACTCGGTGGTCGGAGAGGAGGAAGGAGGTCGGGTAGGTGGCCGGCGACGAGGAGGAGCGGCGAGGGCTTCGGGTCACCGGCGACAAGGGGCTTCCAAAGGTAGATCTGCAAAGAAAAAGGGTGAGGATGGTTCTGTAGGAAGAAAGGAAGCGAGGGGAGCAGCAGATGAAAGAGGGGGAGGACCAGAGGACGCTCTGGGAGCTCGTCGGAGATGCTGCCGTGGTTGGGGACGAAGATGGTGGCGAACACACTCGGGGCCGGATCTGGGAGAACAAACAGAGGGGAAATGTGAGGGAGACCGCGGGTGAGCTCGGGGGTGGAACGAACCGACTCGGGGCTCACCGGATCCAGTGGAATTCCTCGCCGGAAACGCTGCCAGAGTCGGGGAGGAAGCTCGGAACAGTGGGGAATTGGCGAGCTAGGGTGTCCAGAAAAGGAAATGGAAGGGGGGGAGGAAACGGGCTGTCGGGAGGCGACTTAAATAGGGCGGCGAGGTGCTCGGACCGCTGGTCGGAAGCGGGGCACCGCCCACGACGGCCAGCCGGCGTCGGAGACGTGGCCGACGCGGTCTGACAGCGGGGCCGGGCGCGGCAGCGGGGAGAGGAGGGAGCTGACAGGGGGACCGCCCTGTCAGCTAGAGGGGGAGGCGCGCGCGGGCGCGCGAGGAGAGTGGGCCGGCCCAGTTGGCCTCGGCCGAGTGGGCTGCAGTCGGTTAGGGTTTAGGTTTTTGATTTTTCTTTTTATTTATTCCTTGATCACTCCTCTTATCATTTTATGTACAAATATTGCTCCAATTGACTTGAAATTTTTACCAGAGGCTCTAAATATTATTCTTGAGCTACTGTACAAGTTTGACACAATTTGGAGATGATTTGAATAGGGCTCCAGTACAACTCTAGGGTTTTGACCTAATCGGCAATTTGAACTACGACTAGGGTGTAGGGTTCTCTAAAAATTCTCAAACTTTGTATGGGGCTAGTATTCACCATTTCATGTCCATTTCCAAAATTTGAGGCATTTCCAACCAACCTAGCTTATCCATCTACTAAACCCTAGTTTCTCGGACTTTAGGGTTTGTCCTCGGAAATCCAATTCAAGTTATGATTTCATGGGGGTTTTGGAATACTTTTAGGTGGTGAATGTTGGGAAAGTTGGAAAGGGGGATTCACTGGTGGGACCCACTGGACCCACCCCCTTATTAGGGCTTTTATCGAGGTTCGACACTTCAAATAAATTGATTGGTGTTAATTTCCACAAATTGAGTTTTCAAGGATGAGATATGCACATATTCTATAGTTTTAATTACATTGATTGGTGTTTGCAACTATTCCCACCGAGGATGAAATATTTACGTATTCGACAATACATCAATACATTGTTTCAAAAGTTTACAAGTGTGGGGTGGAGGGGATGCCATGTATGCATGAGATGCAATAAAACTTAATCAAGATTTGGGACTTACAAAACCTACCCCCCTTAAAAGATCTCGACCCGAGATCTCTAACGTTCGACAAACAAAGTTGGAAACTCCTTCCTGAGCCAGTCTTCACGCTCCCAGGTAGCTTCTTCTTTAGTGTGATTGCTCCACTGGACTTTGAAGAATTTGATGGTTCGACGTCGAGTCTTACGCTCTGTTTCATCGAGAATGCAAACTGGATGCTCTCGATATGAAAGGTCTTCATGTAACACTTCGATCTCAGGATTGATCTTCCTCTCGGGGACTCGATGACAAGCCTTTAGCTGGGATACGTGGAAGACGTCATGCATCCGGGATAGGTAGTCCGGTAATTCCAATTGGTATGCCACTGTTCCTCTTCTGGCTAAGATCCGATAGGGTCCAATGTATCGGGGAGCTAGTTTGCCTTTCATCGCGAAGCGGCGGACACCTCTGAATGGGGTAACCTTCAAGTATACACTGTCTCCAACTTGAAATGTGACTTCCCGACGGTGAGGGTCTGCATAACTCTTCTGTCTGCACTGAGCCTCACGAAGACGTTCTCGGATGAGCAGGACCATGTCTTCGGCTTCTTCGACTGAGTTAGGTCCAAAGAACTGTCTTTCCCCTGTCTCGGACCAGTTCAATGGAGTTCTACACTTTCTTCCATAGAGTACCTCAAAGGGGGCCATACCAAGGCTGGCTTGATAACTGTTGTTGTATGCGAACTCGGCATAGGGTAGGCAATCCTCCCAATTGGAACCTAAGGCTAGTGTACATGACCTTAGCATATCTTCAAGGATCTGGTTGGTTCGTTCGACTTGACCTCCAGTTTGTGGATGAAAAGCGGTGCTGAAGGCCAAAGAGGTTCCCATGGTTTCTTGCAGACTCTTCCAGAATCGGCTGGTAAACTGAGTGCCTCGATCTGAAATAATCCTCTTGGGAACACCGTGGAGGCAAACAATCCGAGCGATGTACAATCTTGCTAATTGCCTTACTTTATGCGTCGTCTTGACAGGGATGAAGTGAGCAACCTTGGAGAGGCGATCCACAATCACCCATACGGCGTCATTACCTTTTGGGGATCTCGGCAGACCTACCACAAAGTCCATTCCGATCTCTTCCCATTTCCACTCAGGGACTGGGATTGGTTGGAGCAGGCCTGCTGGTCTTTGATGCTCAGCTTTCACTCGGCGACATATATCACATTCAGCCACATAACGAGCAATTTCTCGCTTCATCCTTGTCCACCAAAATCGTTGGCGGAGATCTTGGTACATCTTTGTGCTCCCGGGATGGATGGTCAACGGGGAATTGTGTGCTTCGTGCAGAATTAGGTCCTTTAACTCCTTGTTCTTGGGTACCACGAGCCTTTTTCCGAACCAGAGTGTTCCATCGTTATCTTCGTTAAAACAGGTTGTGGTCCCACTCTTCACTTTTTCCTTGATTCTCTGGATACCTGAGTTCTGAGCTTGAGCGGCCTTGATCTGATCCTCTAGGGTTGGCGTTATCTCCATTGCGGCAAGAGAACCATGCTCAACCATCTCCAGGTTGAGCCGCTGAAATTCCAAATGGAGCGGTGGTTGCTGTTCCATGATCATGGTGCTATTGCAATAAGCTTTCCGACTGAGGGCATCAGCAACAACGTTAGCTTTGCCAGGTGTATAGTTCAAACCTAGGTCATAATCCTTAATGAGTTCCAACCACCTCCTCTGACGAAGGTTCAAGTCCGGCTGGGTGAAAAGATATTTCAAACTCTTATGATCCGAGTAAATCTCACAACGATTACCGATGAGGTAATGTCGCCATACCTTGAGGGCGTGAACCACGGCTGCTAATTCCAAGTCATGAGTAGGGTAGTTGGTCTCGTGGGGACGCAATTGGCGTGAAGCATAGGCTACGACACGACCATCTTGCATGAGGACACATCCTAACCCATTCCGGGACGCATCACAATACACTTCAAAATCCTTATCTGTGTCCGGAAGTACCAGTACTGGAGCTGACGTCAATCTTTTCTTGAGCTCCTGGAAGCTTGCTTCACACTTGTCAGTCCATACAAACTTGGCGTCCTTTTTCAACAGTTCAGTCATAGGCTTGGCTATGGAAGAGAAGCCTTCGATAAACCGACGATAATATCCTGCCAAACCCAGAAAACTCCGGATCTGGGTAACCGACTTAGGTTGCTTCCACTCTTGGACAGCTTGGACTTTGCTAGGTTCAACTGCAACACCGGTGGCTGACAGGACATGACCCAGGAATTCTACTTCATGCTTCCAGAACTCACACTTTGAGAACTTAGCATACAGGCGATGCTCACGGAGCTTGCCGAGCACCATTCTCAAGTGGTCTTCGTGTTCAGACTCAGTCTTGGAGTAGATGAGGATGTCGTCGATGAAAACGACAACAAATCGGTCCAGATATTCCATGAAGACGGAGTTCATGAGTTGCATGAACGTGGAGGGGGCATTGGTCAATCCAAATGACATGACCGTATACTCATACGACCCATAGCGAGTGGTGAATGCCGTCTTTGGAATGTCTTCGGACCTTATCTTGATCTGGTGATAGCCTAGTCTGAGGTCAATTTTGGAGAAGACACAAGCACCAGTTAACTGATCAAATAGATCGTCAATCCGGGGAAGTGGGTACTTGTTCTTCACTGTAAGCTCATTCAGCGGGCGATAGTCAACTACCATTCGGAGGCTGTCATCCTTCTTCTTCACAAACATGGCTGGACAGCCCCACGGTGACGAACTGGGCCTAATAAAACCTTTGCCCTCCAGCTCCTGGAGCTGCTTCTTCATCTCCAACAACTCCTTTGGGGATATCCTATATGGTCGCCTCGAAACAGGAGCTGTTCCTGGCGGGAGGTCAATGACGAACTCCACAGCACGGTCCGGGGGCATACCCGGCAATTCCTCCGGAAAGACATCTGGGTATTCACACACAACAGGTACAAGCTCTATTTCCTGGTCGGGGGTGCCACTCATGGCGAAAAGGTGTCCTGAGGGAGATGGCGACACAAACTCCACTTCTTTGCCGGAGGCAGCGGTCAGGGAGACCGACCTTTTGGCACAATCTATCCTTGCCTTGTGCTGAACTAACCAATTCATGCCCAATATAATATCTAACCCTTTTGATGCAAGGACCACTGTATTGGCTAGGAAGGGTTCCCCACCAATTTCTATCTTAACACCCTCGCAGACTGCCTCGGCCCTTAATTCTGATCCAGGGGTTGCAATAAGGAGGGGTGGATGCAATGCGGATGAAGGAACATGATTCTCGTGCACAAATTTGTTGGATATGAATGAATGCGATGCTCCTGAATCGAAGAGAACGACGGCAGGAGCTGAGTTGACAGAAAGCGTACCCAGCACCACTTCCGGCGCCTCCTGCGCCTCTTCTGCGGTGACATGATTTACTCTGCCACGGCCAGAAACTTGGGGTTTGCGGGGAGCTTGACCTCTTGCTGGTTGGTTTCCTCCTGACTGACCCTGCTGCGGTCTGGGGCCATAAGAATACCCGGTGCGAGGTTGGCGGCAGCTAGTTGCAAAATGTCCCATCTTCCCGCAATTGTAACATCTTACTTTGCTTAGATCCAACTGCGGCTGCTGCTGTGTCTGAGGCTGATAACCTTGCTGCGGGGGACGAGGAATGTACCCCTGCGGCCTCGGGACATACTGCCCCATTGGACGGGGTGGCGGCTGTTGCCACACCCGCGGCTTCTGTGAACTGCTCGCAGCTGTCCTCTGCATTTCCCGCTCTCGCTTACGATCCTGGCTGAGGTCGGATTCTTTTGCTTCTATGTTGATGGCTTTATCCACCAAATATTGGAAGTCGCGTACGTCAACAGCGGCTAACTTTGCGCGCATCTCCTTGTTCAACTTGTCCATAAAGTGCCGAATCTTGTCTCCATCGTTGGAAATCTCCTGAGATGCATACCGCGACAAGTGATTGAATTCACGAAGGAATTCCATAACAGGTTTCTTGCCTTGACGGAGATCCCTAAACTCTTCCCTCTTCAAGTTCATGATTCCATCCGGTATATGGAAGTTGCGGAAACCAGTCTTGAACTCGTTCCACGTGACCACATGTCCAGCAGCTTGCGTGGCTAAGAAGTTTTCCCACCATTCAGCGGCAGCGCCTGCCAGGCAGTGGGACGCGAACCTGACCTTGTTGGCTTCAACGCACTCGGCTAGCTCGAGCTTTCTCTCAATTTGCCGGATCCAGCTATCCGCCTCTAGAGGGTCATCAGCTTGCTCGAACGTTGGCGGTTGGGTCCGTTGGAAATCCCCTAGGCTACCTCGGGCCTGACCTCCAGCTGCGCCTTGATTGCGCGCTAGCTGCTCGAGAATTCTGTTCTGGGTCATCAGCAGGTCAGCGACACTTGGTTGCTGGGGAGGAGGTGGCACTTCCTCCTCATGGTTTTCCCGACGGCCACGAGCAGCTCCACGAGTTCCTGAGGCCATCTTTCTGCAACCAAGGACCACAGAAGGAACGGCTAGGGTTAGGGAGACAGTAAACACGGGTGTCACAGTGATGCTAGGGGGTACTTCATGAACATGCCAATTGGTTTCCAATACTTCGAACAGTTGATGAACATGCTTGATTGAATTAACTGGTTCGATACAGTTCATAAAAAGGGGGCCGCGGTTTAGATCACCTTACAGCGAACTAAATGTTACAACAATCCAAAACTTGCAGCCCATAATACCCAATTACATGCCTCCAAGAGAATTCTTAAACCTAGGGTTCGGTCCGGCTTACATTACAAAATGAGACCATTGACTCGGTACTAAATCTAAACAGCACTTCTAAGGGTTTCCTAGTGCTTTTTCATCACACCAATAGGTCTCATAAGCCTCCATTGCTATTCTCCAAGCATTAATCTCACTTATCATCAGACTGGGTGTCGCTTGAGATGTACCACACACGGTCTTCTGGGTCTTCTTCTTCTTCTTCGGACAGTGCAGCTTCGTCAGTGGGAACTGAGGTGGCTGGCGTCGAGGCATTTGCTTCTGAGGATCTTGGGGTGAAAAGCCGAAGGTACTGTCGGGCTGTCATCCTTTTGCGCGGCTTCGCTCCAGAACTTCTCAGGTTGGTTGGTCTTACAAGGTGGAGTCGGGGTTGGCTCCTCCACCGGGACATAAGGGCTCTCGCCGCAAGACTCATCCTCATTCGCCACATGGTATCTCCGGCGCAACTCCATGCGAAGCTTGCGGTTAACTTTTGTCAATCGTTCCACTTCTTGAGTAGCCTTTCCATAATCCTGATACAGCCTGTGGTGCATTACTTCCGCATCAACAATGTGCTGGATCGTCTCCAACTCAGTCTCATCATCTTCTTCGTCGTCACTTGGCACTGGTACCCTAATGCTGGCACCTCCATCAGTAATCTGGGGAATGAGACGGAAGGGAGAAAATAGAAAGATCTCGTCGAAGTGATGCCGTAGGTGGAGAACTGCTTTTCTTGAGGCTTCCAATCGGGCATCTTCATCACTGGGTCTAGATGATGTAAAGGTCTGATCCAAGTCCGAGACCTTCACTGCGACCCATGCCATCCAAAAGTGAGTCTTTCCATGAACCTTATAAGTCTTGGCATGGAAGGCAGGGAGTTCTTCCGGGGGCACTCCAAGATATTCCAACATCCTCCATAACAAGGCAGCCCATCCTCCAAGCTGTTGCGGGTCGGTCACAACGTTATACACCATCCTATACAAATTTTTGGGGTTAGAGGGGACAGGGTTAGCCACACAATGAAAACAAATGCAATAGAAGAGAGTCTTGGAACTAAGAATGAGGGGATACGGAATAAAAAGCACGCTACTTATTAACTTTAAATATAGGGTTAACTTTTGAAATAATTTTCTGGCCAAGTGGCGCAGTGGCCAGGTGGCGCAGCGGAAACCCTAACTAACGACCACCTGCAATTGGCTTCCTACGGTCAGTTCGGCTCTGATACCAAGCTGTCACGGCCCCGGAATCGCATATGACTAGGGGAACGAACAGTCGCCAAGGACCGAAGGCATCCGTCGACCGGGTGGCACGGTACCTGTGCCGTACGCACCACAGTGGAGGGATCCGACACCCGACCCCACCGTGGGTCGAGCCGGCCGGAAGCGACTGGGCTTCCCAGAGCCACATTCAATTCCACGGGTCGTGTGAAGGTCTAGAGTCGTTCACGAACGCTACCGTGCAGAGTAGAGTCGGAGGAGCCCGGCGGTTCTACCCACACCCTAACCTAGCTCGAAGCTAGTGGGTCGCTCGAAAGCCCGGTAGAACCCACCCACACCCTGCCTGGCCGGCACAGCATCACAGCCAGCGGGTCACTCAACCGAGTTCTCGCTCAACAAAGTAACACAAGGAACGGCCGTAGTCCTTCACGACTAACCCATATACTTCATATCATACACGCAGGGTATATGGGCAGTCTTGGGAAAACAACTTGAATATCACAACAAAACACTACGAAATAGAACTACGATATTTGTCCACATCGGACTAGCTATTACAATATTGAAAACATATCCGAGTACGGAGTTTAAGCAACAGCGGAAACAGTAAAGGTGTCCCACAGCGACATGAGAGCCGCTGATTAACAGTTTAACAAAACAGGTTCCCCGAACCAAATAACCAACCAAGGCAGACCAACAAACTAGACATCGTCGAAGAATTCCTCGACCACTGGCTCACCTGCAATGATCTAGGAAAGCCCTAGGTGAGTACAAAGTACTCGCAAGACTTAATCGTGCTTGATTAGATGTCCTAAGCATACTAGTATAGCGGGGATTAAACATGATGCGGGAATATAAGTAACAAGATCAAATTACATCAACCACGCTCACATCAAAATATGAATATGTCCTACAATCCAACATTTCCAAAATATCTCTACCAGGGGGTGTGATGGCAACCTCATGTCACATGTAAGTCTCAATGTACAATATGGGGCACAACGGCCAATATGGGGCACAACGGCCAATATGGGGCACAACGGCCAATATGGGGCACAACGGCCAATATGGGCATGGACAGGGTCCCATCACCACCACACCTCAATTTTTAATCTCTCGGACCGTCACCGGCAGCCGATCCCGAGTGTAGTCAGGGCCCTATCCCTTGGAGGTTGCAAGGCCCCAAAGGACTCGGGTTGCCTCAACCTACACCCCGGCATCGCTGTCGCTAACGTCCACGTGTGACAAGAGTAGTTAACCACATGGAGTCTCCTCAGGGTTGGTATCGCGACGGTCTCACTTCCTTACTTCTGGTCGCAACATGCTCCTTTAATGATACCAACGGTTATCCATGGGCCACTTTCCCTTCGACTCTCACATCTCACTTAAATGGGTTCAAATATTTAATATCTCAATTGACTTCAACCACAATTTGACATGTCACCAAACAGACCCTAGTATGCTAGTTCGTAACCAAGATAACCGTATTCATCATACGACGAGATAAGCAAATATTGAATAATAAAAAAAATGCAACAAGCTCTGCTTGCCTTCGTAGAACTGCTCCTGGTCTTGCGTGTAGTCGTGAGCTTGCGGGTCTCCTTCTTCGACGTCTAGTGTAAGAAGATCGAGTATTTGGAATAAGTGCTCACAGAACAACCAGCATGTATGCATGAAGATAATGCAAACTAATAAATGATTAATTAGGTGCTGGTGTTAGGTTTAGGTTGGCGAAGAGGACTCGCGATAGTCTCGCGAACATCTTAGGTTTGCCCTAACGCACATGCAAGCTAAATACTTAATCGAATACAAGTTAGGGTTTGTAAACTCTCACTCAAGTTGGAAAGGCATGAAGCCAAACTTATTTGCCATGAAAGTGCTCTGGAATACTAACCTAACGCCGCTGGAATCACTCCATTCGGAGTTACGGGCAAGAAGTTATGGTGGATCGACCCTAAGGTTTAACGGGGCTCGACGAATAAGGGGTTAACACCTAAAATGTATCATGCATGTACTCTTACTGGGATTTTAGTGGTTCCATGTTATAGAACACCTCACAAGGATTCCAGAAAGGTGCAATTTGTCGAGATCGGAGTTGGAGTCGAAAACCTAGGGTTTACGGGGCCTCGACGACCACTAAACTTCTACCCTAGATAACAGTGTGTGCATGTGCTCAAATTAAGATTTTGATTCAGCCATCTTGTAGAGTTTTTCACAAGGATTCCGAATATATAAAAATATTCAAATTTGGCCGAGTGGTTTAAAAGTTATGAGCATTTGAATTTTTATTCACAATTCTGCCCCTAACTAACCCTAAATCTAATTGCTGCGGGTACCCAAACTCTACCCAGCAGACTCGGCAAATTCCAACGCGCACCCCAAAATCCACCCGGGAATCCGACTCACTTAAACACGTCAGCACCAGTGGGGGCCGCCTGTCATCCAGTCGGGCACTCGGTATCTAATCAAAACACGCCACGCGTCGGCCCTCGCTCTCTCTCCCTTTCTTCTCTCTCTGGTTCACTCGGAACCGGCCGGAGACGAAGCTCCGCGGCGGCGCGCCACCGGAGGCTCACCGGAGCTAGGCTCCAGAGCACTGGGATGCACGGATCTATTCGAGGGAAACGGCAAAAGCCACGGGATCTCACCCTGAACTCGACTCGGTGGTCGGAGAGGAGGAAGGAGGTCGGGTAGGTGGCCGGCGACGAGGAGGAGCGGCGAGGGCTTCGGGTCACCGGCGACAAGGGGCTTCCAAAGGTAGATCTGCAAAGAAAAAGGGTGAGGATGGTTCTGTAGGAAGAAAGGAAGCGAGGGGAGCAGCAGATGAAAGAGGGGGAGGACCAGAGGACGCTCTGGGAGCTCGTCGGAGATGCTGCCGTGGTTGGGGACGAAGATGGTGGCGAACACACTCGGGGCCGGATCTGGGAGAACAAACAGAGGGGAAATGTGAGGGAGACCGCGGGTGAGCTCGGGGGTGGAACGAACCGACTCGGGGCTCACCGGATCCAGTGGAATTCCTCGCCGGAAACGCTGCCAGAGTCGGGGAGGAAGCTCGGAACAGTGGGGAATTGGCGAGCTAGGGTGTCCAGAAAAGGAAATGGAAGGGGGGGGAGGAAACGGGCTGTCGGGAGGCGACTTAAATAGGGCGGCGAGGTGCTCGGACCGCTGGTCGGAAGCGGGGCACCGCCCACGACGGCCAGCCGGCGTCGGAGACGTGGCCGACGCGGTCTGACAGCGGGGCCGGGCGCGGCAGCGGGGAGAGGAGGGAGCTGACAGGGGGACCGCCCTGTCAGCTAGAGGGGGAGGCGCGCGCGGGGCGCGCGAGGAGAGTGGGCCGGCCCAGTTGGCCTCGGCCGAGTGGGCTGCAGTCGGTTAGGGTTTAGGTTTTTGATTTTTCTTTTTATTTATTCCTTGATCACTCCTCTTATCATTTTATGTACAAATATTGCTCCAATTGACTTGAAATTTTTACCAGAGGCTCTAAATATTATTCTTGAGCTACTGTACAAGTTTGACACAATTTGGAGATGATTTGAATAGGGCTCCAGTACAACTCTAGGGTTTTGACCTAATCGGCAATTTGAACTACGACTAGGGTGTAGGGTTCTCTAAAAATTCTCAAACTTTGTATGGGGCTAGTATTCACCATTTCATGTCCATTTCCAAAATTTGAGGCATTTCCAACCAACCTAGCTTATCCATCTACTAAACCCTAGTTTCTCGGACTTTAGGGTTTGTCCTCGGAAATCCAATTCAAGTTATGATTTCATGGGGGTTTTGGAATACTTTTAGGTGGTGAATGTTGGGAAAGTTGGAAAGGGGGATTCACTGGTGGGACCCACTGGACCCACCCCCTTATTAGGGCTTTTATCGAGGTTCGACACTTCAAATAAATTGATTGGTGTTAATTTCCACAAATTGAGTTTTCAAGGATGAGATATGCACATATTCTATAGTTTTAATTACATTGATTGGTGTTTGCAACTATTCCCACCGAGGATGAAATATTTACGTATTCGACAATACATCAATACATTGTTTCAAAAGTTTACAAGTGTGGGGTGGAGGGGATGCCATGTATGCATGAGATGCAATAAAACTTAATCAAGATTTGGGACTTACATGACAGTACATTTTATAAAGGTATGATTGTGGGTTGTTCATGATGCTTTACATGAGGATGACAAGACTATCAAGCCATATGGCCGTGTAAAAGCCATAATGTTTAACTACAACTAATTTTGGGTTGCACCCAACTTCCACTTTTGTTTCCATATGAATTCTTTAATGTTCATTACTTCAGTTTTTTGCATCACTCTACTACCTTTTTGTTTTCATAAGAATTCACTAATGTTCCATAATTCATCTTTCTTTGCTTCAATGAGCTACCATTTATGTTTCCTGCGCATACTATTTTAGAAAAAATAATCATTTATTATGTGCATAGCCTTACTAATGGACTTCACATTCTTATTTTTGTAGGAAATTGTTGCCTATTGCATGGAGGTTGCCGAGAAGCTTATTGTTTTTCCTTTGAATATAGTGAATTCAAGTTGGGTCTTGAATGTAAAGAAATGATAATTTCATTTATGTCCTTGTATATAAGCTTTAGTGCTACCTTCCTTTTGCTATGCAATAAGACTTCTTATGGGAACCGTATTTTGTGTCACAGTGCAATGCTTTATAATAATAAGGGCAATTCTATTGGTGATAGTTATCAACACTATGTACACAAATTACCTCATACTTGAGACAATAGTCGCCTATATGGTTTTTTTAATTAATTCACCTCGTCATGAAGCGATTGTGACAACAGTGTATGTTCATCACCTATTTTTCATGTTGTTACTTATTTGTGCTTGCTTCCTTCCACAACCAAAGATATATTACTATGTTTCCATCTATGCCTCCTGTATATGTTCCTAACATGTTGTGCTTGCTTTAGAAATTTGTTAAACACGTATCCTCTAATTGCTTCCATAATTCCATATAATGTTGGAATATATGAGATTTCAACTCTCAACACAATTTTATTTGCTTCCATCCTTTCGTCTAATCGTTGCGGCATATGTATATGGAGAAAAAAATTAATCTCCTTATCATATAAGCTTCCTACCATTGAAACATTTGCTTCTATCCCGTCACATACTAATTGCAACATATTTGTTCGTTATACACAAAGTAATTTTGTTTCCCAACACACAAAGGCTGATTGATACTCCACCATCCGCATCTTCCCCTTCGATGTCATGCATTAAATGTTTCTATAGGAAAATAACTCTATTACATATATGTTTAAATATGTTTCCTACATCTTACATAAATTTTATGGTGTGCTAAGGCAATTATAGTTTTGGCGCTATGCATATAAAATGTTTTGTACAAACAACAAATTTGCTTCTATCATGGTGCTTACTCGCAAAATTATTTTCCCTTCTACTTGATATATCATCCATTTCCCTGTTGTGAGTACTAAACTTTTTTGTTTCCACCTAATGATGTATGTGTTTCTTACATACAAAAAACCATATGTTGCAAATACTCAACTTCTGTGTTTCCTACATAGGTGAATTCTGTTTCACATGCAAAAGCTGCAAGGATGAACTGAGCGAGATGCCGTCCTACCACTGCAAGGATGAACTGGGTGACCTTGATCCAGAGGTTTACAGGATTAGTTACTTGGAAACAAAATAGAATTATGGGAAATACTAATGTGGAAACAAAAATATGAGTGATTTTTGGTAACCTCCACAGAGACATGCTCCTCCATCCCATCCAACGACAAAGCTTATACACTCTAAACGGTGGAGAACCAATCTGATCCCCTACTGCTACCAGTGGTCTGATGCCTAGTCACCGCCTTCTTTATTTAATATATTGCAGCAACATTTAACAATTATTATGGCGATAATTTCCTTTACTCCTCATGGATTCGACAACCTTTTTTATTGGAAAACTATGTTACAATCGATCCTCTCCACTTGCAGGAAAACCATAGTCAGCAGGCTTCAGGGATTAGGTTTGTGAATTCCACAGGGCCATCTCCTTGCAAGTAGATAGGTTTGACCTAGCGAACCCCCGGGACATTGGTATGGGAAAGTTAAATGGGTGAGCCCGTTGATGACCCACAAGTTTAGGGGATCACTTGAAGCAATTTTCAATGAGAAAGGTTGTCGAACCAACAGGGAAGTTCACGATGAGTAATACAACTCAACCGTACACAAAGATAGTATCTGTATACAATACCTTCACTCTTGATGGACTCCAGGAGATAAGAAAACTATCCATAGGAAGCTGGATACCCTTAAACAAGGAAGTCAATCCCTACGTTTAAGGATGATAGGAGTCCTAATCGGAGACGACTTCGTACCAGGTATGGGGTACCCTCTATAAAAGGAATCAGAAGGCCCTGCGGAGAGGACAAAAGCCAACGGGTAGAAAACCCCTAGAAGATCAATGCAAGGATACTCCCGACTAGTTGCAGATCTCATCTAGGCTTGCCACCATCTTTTTCCCTTTTACTCTGTTTCGAGGATCAATATATACACACAAGATGTAGGGTTATTATCCTCCGGGAGGCCCAAACCTGTCTAAAATCTTTGTTCTGTGGTATCTTAGCGTGGTTCGATAAGGCCCCAGGGTGTCCCCTACCCCCTTCACTCTTTTTATCACGAATACCGTAAGATCAGCGGTGTGGGAACCCTAGTTTTGAGGTTATTCGTAAGAGACGTGAGTTAGAGGTTAGGTCAACTTGCGCTGCTGAGTTGACCAAAGTCTGTCGAGTTGCGTCATAAATGAGAATACGAGAGGGGGGGATTTTGCTGTGCATTTATCGCATACATGGAATTCATCATGTTATTTCATACAAAGTCATATGCACAATTGAAGAAGAAACTTTATTATTAAGAATGTAATACAAATATATTAGTACAACATTGTTACAAGAATTAACTAATAAAATAAGATAACAATTACCGTTACAAAAAGAAGAAAGAAAATTTACATGAGCAATATCTTCTACCTATACAAATAACTAAACCTAATCTTCGATGTCGAGCTTCAAGCCATAGAAGGACACCGGACATCAGGGGGAGGTAGCCTTTAGAAATAATTGCGATGTTCGAGGCCACCGAGTATGTGAACTTGGGACCGTTAGAACCTCACAAATTACTATAGGAGGCAAATGGTTTTCGGAAACATTGTTTTAAAATATATGTGGTTCACCGGCACAATCTTTCCTATGTCCGCAGGTTTAGTTGCGGGGTCAAAAGAATACCGAGGTGGACCTAATAATTTTTAGTTTTGAAAATAATTTTTAACATTTTGTTTTTCAAAAATGTCCAAGGGTCACACTGGCTAAGCTCCTTATCAGACAAATCTACTATATTGTATTAGGGAGAAAGGAGATGAGAAGATAAAATTATGTTTTATTTTTCCTATACTATTTTGCCTCCAATAAGTTTTTATTTTGGAAGAGGTTTTAAAAGACCAGAAAATTTAAAGTAAGGCATCCATCAGAGGAGTTATCCATCAGCCCATCCAAATTGACCAAAGTCAATATTTTAACTCAAACAAGGCAACATATCCACCAAAGGATTCATCTACAGCCCACACATTCTGACCATAGTCAAAGCACCAACCAGAGGCTACTATAGTTATCTAGCAAAAGATTCAGCATGGCTGATACTAGCACAAGCAAGAGGTGGCAAATTTGCCACCAAAGGAATAGTCGTGGCAGTCTATCTAATAATGTCAGAGCTGTTGAGACAGCAGGAGGTGGCAAAGAATTACCACCGAAGAGTTTTATAGAGCCTTGGTAGAAATAGGATAGCACACACACTAGTAGCACCAATCTTGCCATCGACCACCAATAGTAGCCAAGCACTGGAGCATAGATTTTAAGCTCCAGGAGACCACCAAGAGCCAAGAACAGCAAGTGGAGGATCAACCGAGGAGGAGAAGTGAAGGAAGAGCACCAGGACACTTAGAAGCCAAGCTCAAAGCAAGGAGCTAGCAGGAGCGAGAAGGAAGAAGACCATCACCAAGTCCAGCAAGTCAGACCAAAGACCAGGAGTATTAGGGAGGCCACAACTGGAAGGAAGATCAGCAAGCTTAGGAGCCAAACCTGCCATTGTCCAACTTGGAGATAAGGTAAAAACCTTATCTAGACCATCTCAGCATGTATATGCATGTAGATGGAAGTTTGATATCATAAGGGACCCTCAGATTTTAATCATCATAGGGTTTTAAAGGCAACCGATTAGGCAACTGTGAAGTGTTATGCTCTTACCAGATTTTGATAAATGTTTAGATGCTTAGCATCATCATTAACTAAACTAAGAAACAAGTATAGTAGCTGTTCTTATCAGATTTTTAATAAAAATGCTTCAGATGTTGGACAACTTCACTAGCTAGCTAAAATCAACTATCATATCTATTCTATTAGTTAAAGTAAACTGATATCGATTGATAAACATATATATATATATATATATATAAATTACAGTATCCCATATATGAGGAGGTATCTGTTTACGACTCCCTGGACTATCGAAAAAGGAATGCGTATCCGATAAGGATCCCCAGGAGATAAGGTAACCCTCCTGTCGATGATCAATGAACCGCCGATCTTACGGTATTCATGGAATAAGGATACTTGAGGGGTAGGGACCGCTAGGGCACAAGGCCAGGGATCTGATGGCAAGGAAGACGCCCTTTTTATACAGGTTCGGGCCTTCCTCAGGATAATAACCCTACGTCCTATTCGTATATATTAACTGGAGAGTGTCTTACAGAGGATGTGTATGTTAGTGGCTACCCTAGGCCTAATCGGAGACTAATATGACTAGTTCCGCAGGACTCAACTCCTTCGAGGTGGCGGGTCTTCTCGTGGGAGATGGCTCCTGCATCTAACTTGTCTTCTAGGCTCTGGAGTACCTGAAAGACCCTGTGGGACTTGAAAGACTTGTCCTCCCCTATAGGATTGCTCCTCCTTATATAGGGGGTTCCCTGAGTCGTACCGGACATGGTCTTACGCCCGAGTAGGACTCTGGCTACCTTAAACGTCGGGATTGACTTCCTAGTTTAAGGGGTATCCTCCCTCCTTACGAGGGGTTACCTTATCTCCTGGAGATCCTTACCAGATACGTATAATTACTCTGATAATCTAGGGAATCGTATACGGATACGTCTTCATATATGGGATACCGTACTATACATCATCAAGCCCCCCATCAGTACGTGAAGTGAGGCCGTGACTGTTCTGTAGGAAATCTGCCCTTTTGTTGACTATTTGTGTACTTTTGTTGACAACGCTCCCGAGTAGGTAATATCTCTACCGGGTAGTTGCGATATCCTTGTCGGGATAAACCTCCGAGTAGTCCAAGAAATTTCCTGGGCTAGCTTGCCCGAGAAGCATCTTTTGATTTAATCTGATCCATCGATCACGGACACGCGTTCGCCTAGTAGATTTCTAGGAAACCAAACTGTCGTGGCAGAATTTTCACGTGGTGACGAAGAATCTTTCCTTATCCTGCGCTACTGTTCGGCTGGCGTTAACCAAAACATAACGTGCTTGTCAATTGTGACGAACAGGAATTTATAGCCCCCGGGCGAGACCGGGAAGGGCCCCAGAATATCCAGGCCCCATGTCGTGAGGGGCCACGACAAGGGAATCGTCTGCAATGCTTGGGCGGGCTGGTGAATGCATCTATCGTGAAATTGGTACTAACGGCATCGCTTCACCAAGTCGCTTGCGTCACGGAGAGCTGCCGGCCAATAGAATCCTTGTCTAAAGGCCTTTCCGACCAGGGTTCGGAAAGATGCATGTGCCCCGCACACCCCTCCATGGATTTCCTTGAGTAATTCTTTAACCTGCGTCCGAGTGATACACCTCATGAGCACTCTGTGGGCTCCTCGACGATAGAGGGCCCGTTGCCCAGGGAGTACATCCAGGCGCGTCCGGCAATCTGCTTAGATAGTGCATCGTCCTCGGGTACTGTCCTATCATGAAGGTACATATGGATGGGTTCTATCCACGAATCCTCAAGACCGAGAGAGTTACGAGTCGACCCGTAACTCCCCTTGGAGCGTCAATACCTAGTGACATTCTTGAACGGCCCTTGGACTCGAAGTCAGCCGTCCCTTCGTCCATAGGTTCGCTAGAAGCTATGGACGGCATTGAAATCATTTTTGCAAAGGTCCCGGGTGGACATAGAGATCGTGAGGACGCTAGGCGGGCAAGACTATCGTCTCGGCAGTTATCATTCCTTAGGATGTACCGTACTTTGAGTATGATGAATTTCTTCTCCAGCTTCCTCACCTCCACTAGGTAAGCCGCCATGTTCAGGTCTGTGGTCCGATATTCCTTGGACACTTATCTCGCTACCAGCTATGAGTTCCTGCTCACGAGTAGGCGCGGATACCAAGTGCGGAAGCGACTCGGAGACCGGCAAGCAAACCCTCATACTCGGCCACGTTATTCGTGGCTGGGAAGTTAATCTGCAGTGCATACTGCAGGCATTCTCCGGTTGGTGAAGTCAATTCCAACATGGGGCTAGTCGGCTGTGGAGCCCCCAGCTCAGGATGCCTGTCGTTCAACTTGAGCGAAGGTCTAGCCTCCGGTCGTGGCGCTTCTAGATATAATCAACAACTGAAAACGTTAGTCGTAATTTGCCTTTACTGAAACTAACCTTTTGCCTTTTTGTTCGCTTCGTTCGGGACCTAGAGGAGCGATTGGTCCGGTCAGAGCAGGAGCGGGGAACCTACTTCGAGGCGAAGAGGTCTCGAATGGCTGGATGTAGATAGCCTGCTAAACTGACTTAACACTTTTTGATTAGTAACTGTGCTTTAATCTATGTGTTTTGTTTTCTGAAAACCTGAACTCTACTGCTCAGTGAATGTTTGTCGGACACGAGGGTTCTCGTAGACTTAGTCGAACTTTGCATCTACTTTCCTTGACTTAGGCTTACGAGTTGTGCCGTATGCCACTGACTGCGATCGACCAGGCCTTAGGTTTAGTCAGATGGAGGTCTCATTGGCTCCTCGTCATCAGTAAACGCGATAAGGGGTCTTCGTACAGTCTATCATAGCCATAACAGCAACTTGCATTTCCTTGTCGTAGGGATATTGGACGACAGTTAGTAAGTTCTACGTTTGACCTGACTATGACAACATTGCACTCTATCTGTGATGCCTTCTGCTCAAAGTAGTCAGGGATGCGGATAAGCAAGCGGGTTCTGTTGGCCTAGTCATATTCGTACCTTCTCTTCTTCCTTTATTTGTGGTCGGGGAACTTTACTACAGAACCGGGGAGCTTAGTCAACCAGGCCTTAGGTCTGGTCAGGTGGGGGGCTCAGTGGCTTCCCCTATCACCTGCAAACATGTTAAGGGGTCTTCCTCGCATCCCTGACGATTGCAGCGCGGAACCCTTTTCCCTTTGTGCAGGTCGAATTGTTGGTTATGTCTATGCGTATGCTAGTTTTGATGCTACATACTTATCCAGTCCCCGACTGTCTTATTCAAGAAGTTTCTCGGATAGGCAGTCTGAAAAAATAAATATCGGACTAGAGACTTGATATTTAAAAAACTGTGAACTGACTGAAGTATCATTTACAAGCTACTATAAGAAAAAAGGGTTAGGAAAAACTAGTAGTAAAAAACATCACCTCCTTCTCCCGAGTTGTCGTTGGTTGCTCCAGAGACTCTCATGCTCTTGTCATGATCCACTGAAAAGTTTTGTCGAGTGTGCGTGCTAGGCGACGGCGCCTGGAGCATCTTATCACCGGCTTGTTCATCGCTTGACGACTTGAGGCTGGAGCTGGCGCAACCTGAGATGGACTGGCAGTTGGAGGGGTGATGATTGTGTGATCTTACCGAAGGTGCTTGCACGCGAAACTCTTTAAGGGGACTCGACTATCTCCTTACTGCTAACTCGAGCGACCTGGATCGGGCAACTTCTCCTGTGGAGCCGTTGTCCTGCTGAGGAGAAAGCCCTTTTTGCCCCAGCTCCGAACTAGTCATAGAACCTGCTCTCCGACTTGTAGGGGGTGTTTTCCGAAGTTGTCACCCGTAGTTGCGGTGGACGTCTTGCCGACCAATCTCGTCGGGTTTCGATGTTGTGAGCCCCGGCCCCATGCGGATCCGGGTCCTTGAGATCTTTCCCGACCATCATGGATATCGAGAACCACTCGAGGGTCTGGATTAGATGAGGTGTAGTTCTACTCCATCGGGAGGCATACTGTGATTGAGATCTTGATCATTTGGTCGATCAGACGTTGCAGGCAACAGTCCGGACATCAGGTTGGTCGCTCCTGCTTGGGAATCGCGGTTAGCACCAACGTTCCCCCAAAGGCCCTGGTGCACTTGGCCATAAAGTCTTCAACGTCGCAATCCGAGGACTCGCCAGTGACGTGTTCTCCAAAATCTACGCGGTCAGTTGCTGGGTACAGATCTGTCTGGCCGAAGTTGTCGTAGAAACCCAGATCTGAGTACCCGGTACGTCGTGTGAGAGCGATTGGATCCCCCGCTGAACCTGCTTCTTCCTCCTTGGGTTGAATCGGGGAGGGTTGTGCAGTCGGCGTCATGGGCTGATCGCGACTAGTTGCACATCCTGCTGACTTCGATACTTCCTTGACGGTTTGAGCCGAAGAGGTCCCTACGGACGGCGCCATCTGTCGACGATCGGTGAACCGCTGATCTTATGGTATTTGCAGAATAAGGATACTTGAGGGGTAGGGACCGCTAGGGCACAAGGCCAGGGATCTGATGGCAAGGAAGACGCCCTTTTTATACAGGTTCGGGCCTCCCTCAGGATAATAACCCTACATCATGTTTGTATATATTAACTGGAGAGTGTCTTATAGAGGATGTGTATGTTAGTGGCTACCCTAGGCCTAATCGGAGACTAATACGACTAGTTCCGCTGGACTCAACTCCTTCGAGGCGACGGGTCTTCTCGTGGGAGATCTCTAGGGCTCCTACATCTAACTTGTCTTCTAGGCTCTGGAGTACCTGAAAGACCCCGTGGGACTTGAAAGATTTGTCCTCCCCTGTAGGATTGCTCCTCCTTATATAGGGGGTTCCCTGAGTCATACCGGACATGGTTTTACGCCCGAGTAGGACTCTAGCTACCTTAAACGTCGAGATTGACTTCCTAGTTTAACGGGTGTCCTCCCTCCTTACGAGGGGTTACCTTATCTCCTGGAGATCCTTACCAGACACGTATACTTACTCCGATAATCCAGGGAATCGTATACGGATACATCTTCGTATACGGGATACCGTACTATACATCATCACCCCCGTAAGGAGGAAGGATCCCCTTTAAACTAGGAAATCAATCCCAACGTTTAAGAAAGCCAGAGTTCTACTCGGGCATAAGTCCATGTCTGGCACGACTCGGGGAGCCCCCTATAAAAGGATTAGGAATCCCATAGGGGAGGACAGGTTCGATAAGTCTTAGAAGATACACAAGCCTGAAGCCATCCAGAAGCCCCAGCGATTCCCACGAAAAGACCCGCCGCCTCGAAGGAAGTCGAGCCTAGCGGAACTAGTCGCCATAGTCTCCAATTAGGTCTAGGATAGCCACTAACATACATATCCGTTGTAAAGGCATTCTCTGATCATATATACGAACAGGACGTAGGGTTATTATCCCGAGGGAGGCCCGAAACTATATAAAAAGGGTGTTTCCTTGCCGTCAGATCTCTTGGCCTTATGCCCTAGAGGTCCCTACCCCCAAGTGTCACAGTTCCACGAATACCGTAAGATCGGTGGTTTACCGATCGTCGTCAGATGGCGCCGACCGTGGAGACCTCTCCGGCTCAAGCCGTCAAGGAAGCATCAGAGCCGGCAAGATGTGCAACTAGCCACAATCAATCCACGTCGCCGACTGCACGTCCCTCCCCGGTTCGACTCGAGGAGGAAGAAGCAGGCTCGGCAGGAGATACGATCGCTCTCACGCAACGCATCGGGTACTCATATCAGGGCTTCTACGACAACTTCGGCCCGATGGATCCTTACCCGGTGACTGACCGCGTAGATTTTGGAGAATACGCCATTGGCGAGTACTCAGATTGCAAAGTCGATCAATTCAGAATCGAGTGCACCAGGGCCTTCGAGAGAACATTGGTGTTACATGACGATTCCCAGGTAGGAGCGACCAGCCCAATACCAGGGCGGTCGCTTGCAACTTCTGATCGACCAATCGATCAAGATCCCAATCACAGCATCCCTCCCTACAAGGAAGACACGATGGAGTGGGAATACACCCCATCCAATCCAGACCCTTGGGTGGTTCTCGCGATCCAGGATGGTCGGGAGGAGCCCGAGGACCAGGATCAAGAGGGGGGCTCACAACATCAAAGCCCAATGGCTACTCCCCGTGGGAACGGGAATATGCCTATGGCAACATACAGAACCCCTCAAGGGACGGGTGAGTACGTGTCCTGAACTGCTCAAAGAATTGCCGAGGTGCGCAATCTTCTGTTACGACCACTGACAGAAGATCTGATGAGACCCGACGGAGAACAATGGCTACGACGGCTGGGGGCTAAATGACAGCAGGCCCAAGCCCAAGCCGAATCTTCCCGACTCCAGTCGGGGACACATAGCTCCGCTGGAGAAAAAACCCCTCTCTGACCAAGGGAATCGGATGGAGAAGGACGACATCCCAGGAACCAGTCTCACCGGGATGGATAGCACATCGATCTCCGCGACAGGCTTAACGGGCGCCGATCCCAAAGGCATCAGCGAGAGCAAACTCTTCCCCAGAGAGACTACCTGCACCGCGCTAATAACAGGGGATGATCTCCGACCCCAAATAGCGGCGAGAACGCACCTTATCGGAGGACCATCAACGGATGCCAAGCGTTATCCCAAGAACTCCAACATGTGCGCTGGCCGTCTCGCTTCAAGCCTGGGGCCCTAGAATCGTACGATGGCACCACGAATCCTACAAAATTTCTGCAGATCTACACTACGACGATCGAGGCCACAGGCGGGAACAAGAAGGTCATGGCCAACTACCTCCCAACCGCTCTTAGAGGAGTGGCCAGGACCTGGTTGACGAACCTACCCCTAGGAATGATCCGCTCCTGGGGACAACTTTGCGACATGCTCCTCGCCAACTTCCAAGGTACCTTCACATGTCCTGGTTGGGTCGACGACTTATTCGTAGTCGTCCAATGCTCAGACGAGACCCTCTGAGAGTTCACCAAGTGGTTTAGTGCTGTGCGCAACACTATTCCTGAGGTAACAGACTTGGATGTCATTCGCGTCTTCGTGCGAGGCAGCAGAAACGAGATGTGCATGCACAACCTGAACATGCATCCTCCCAAGACCATGGTACAACTGATGGATCTAGCCAAAAAGGCCGTCTGTGCAGAGGAAGCCCTACAGTACATCAAGCAGCAACAGGGCAGGTTGACCAGGTCCCTAATCTGGACCAAAGACGACTCATCGAAGACGAAACGGAAGAAGAAATCCCCCGGAGGAAACCGGGAGAAGAGGGCTAAAGCCGATGAGGTATTAGCCGACCTCCCCGAGAAGCATACCTGACGACCACGCACCAAGGACAAGCCAACGACTTCATCCGACAAGGCAGGAAAACTCTGGTGCGACTTCCACCAGACCGATTTGCATGATCTCCGTCAGTGCTGTATCTTCAAGAAATACCTCAAGGAAGAGAGAGAGAAATTCCACGAGGAAAACCAGTAGGTCACAAACAACAGTCGAGACACTACATCTGATGACGATGACTCTGCCCTTGAGCCATTCTAGGGGCATATCAGAGCAATCCAGCATATATTCGGGGGCTCGTCTTCTTACGAGTCGAAGAGGCAATACAAAGCAATTGCCCAAGAAGTTCTCGCAAATATACTGCGAGTCCCTCGGGCAATCAAATGGTCGGAGGTCACGATCACATTTGACCAAACCGACTACCCCGAGAACTATGTACTGTTCGACTAGGATGATACCCTATTGTTCTCAAACCAACGATCAACAACTGCTGAGTGGCCGATTTGCTAATAGACAGAGGGAGCTCCCTGAACATCCTATTCGCCAACGCCCTCGATGCCATGCAAGCGCCACGATCGTCCGTCCAAATAGTGACACAGGTGTTCCACGGTATCGTCCCAGGCTCGTCAGCTATGCCAATCGGGCAAGTCAGCCTCCCAGTTACCTTTGGTACACCGGAGAACTTCCAAACAGAGAAGATCTTGTTCGACGTAGTCGACTTAGAGATGGCATACAATGCCATCCTAGGGCACTCAACTCTGGCCAAATTCATGGCGGCAATACACTATGCATACCAGTGTATGAAGATGCCTGGCCCAAAGGGCGTCCTCACAATAAAGAGCTCCCCCTAGGAAGCATTATTCTGCGACAAGCGTAGCCTCGACCATGTGCAAGCGACTCAAGGGAGTGATGAACACACCCTCTTCAAAACCAAGACTACCATAAAAACTCACGGCGAGGTAAAAACCATTCCCTTGGATCTAGCGGAACCATCCAAGGTGGTCAAAGTCGGCTCAACCCTTGATTCAGACCAGGAACTCTCACTCATCACCTTCCTCCGGGACAACTTGGATGTTTTCACATGGCAGCCATCCGATATGCCTGGAATCCCCAGGGAGGTAATCGAGCACAGGCTGGCAGTCCGCCCAGACACTGTGCCAGTAAAACAGAAGCTCTGACGGTTTGCCCCTGATCGGAAAGAAGCCATCAAGATGGAAATCAAAAAACTTCTGAAGGCGGGTTTATCCAAGAAGTCGAACACCCCGAATGGCTCGCCAACCCCGTCATGGTAAACAAAGCCAACGAAAAGTGGCGAATGTGCATCGACTTCACGGACCTTAACAAAACCTGCCCTAAAGATGCATTTCCGGTACCCAGGATAGACCAAATAGTAGACTCTATGTCCGAATGCGACTATCTAAGCCTCCTTGATGCTTACTCCGGTTATCACCAGATAAGCACGTGTCGGGAAGGCGAGGAAAAAACCTCCTTCGTAACTCCGTTTGGGGTATTTTGCTACTCGAAGATGCCTTTCGGGTTAAAAAAATGCAGGCACAACATATTAACGCGGAATGCAGCTCGCCCTCCACAGCCAGATTGGTCGAAACATTGAAGCATACATCGACGATCTCAACGTAAAAATGAAGAAGAAGGAAGATCTGCTCTCGGACTTGTTAGAAACCTTCACAAACCTTCAAAGAAACAGGATAATGCTAAACCCGAAAAAATGCACCTTCAGAGTCGACGCCTTGAAATTACTTGGGTTTTTGGTCTCATACCGAGGAATCAAAGTGAATCCCGAAAAGATACGAGCAATCGTAGAAATGAAATCACCAAAGTCAGTCCAAGACGTCCAATAAAGACTCACGGGCTACATGGCAGCCATGAGCCGGTTCATATCCCGATTGGGAGACCGTGGAAGTCCTTTCTTCAAACACCTACGACAACACAATGGCTTCGAGTGGACAGAAGAATTAGAAAAGGCATTCCAAAGCCTCAAGGAATACTTAACAACGTGCTAGTCGCGCCCAGCCCAAAAGAAGACTTATTCCTTTACATCGCTACTGGTCCATTAGTAGTCAGCAGAGTATTAACGGTGGAACGCAGGACCCCAGAACAACACGAGAAGGTTCAACAGCTGGTCTACTACGTCAGCAAGATACTACACGGCCCCAAGGAGCGTTACCCTCAAGTTCAAAAACTTCTGTACACAGTACTCACCACACCTCGCAAACTTCGACACTACTTCCGGGCTCACACAATTACAGTCCCAACCACCTACTCCCTGGGAGAAATTCTCCGCAACCGCGATGCCATTGGCCGGATCGCCAAGTGGGCCATCCAGCTAGGAGAGTTCAACATCCGCTTTGTGCGTCATACTGCCATCAAATCGCAGGTACTCACTGATTTCGTAATCGAATGGTCAGAACCGGACCACCCCGGTGAATCACCAACAGCACACGAATATATTTGAACGTTACACTTCGATGGTTCCCTAACCATCGAAGGCGCGGGGGCTGGAATAATTTTAACCTCCCCAGGCGGAGATTGCCTACAGTATGCACTGCAGATTGACTTCCCAGCCACGAACAACGTGGCTGAGTATGAGGGTTTGCTCGCCGGTCTCTGAGTTGCTTCCGCACTTGGTGTCCGCCGCCTACTAGTGAGTGAGGACTCACAGCTGGTGGCGAGGCAAGTGTCCAAGGAATATCAGACCACAGACCAAAACATGGCGGCCTACCTCGCGGAGGTGAGTGAGAAAGCTGGAGAAGAAGTTCATCGGCCTCGAGGTACGGTATATCCCGAGGAAGGACAACTGCCGAGCCGATAGTCTTGCCTGCCTGGCTTCCTCATGTTCTCCATGCCCACCTGGAACCTCTATAGAAAAGATTTCAACGCTGTCCATAGCCTCTCGCGAGTCCATGGACGAAGGGATGGCCACCCTGTCACGGACCTGGGAATTACATATGATTAGGGGAACGAATCGTCGCCAAGGGCCGAAGGACCAATCGACCTGGTGGCACGGTACCTGCGCCGTACGCACCGAGGCAGAATGATCCGACACCTGACCAACACAAGCCGGCCGGAAGTGACTAAACTTCCCAGAACCACATACAATTCCCTGACCCGGTGGAGGTTTAGAGCCGTTCCCGGATTCTACCACGTAAAACAAGGTCGGAGGAGCCCGGCGATTCTACCCACACCCTAACCTAGCCCAGAGGCTAGTGGGTCGCTCGAAAGCCCGGTAGAACCCACCCACACCCTGCCTGGCCGGCATAGCATCTCAGCCAGCGGGTCACTCAACCGATTCCTGCTCGACATAGTAAAAAGGGGAACAACGGTAACTCTCCACGGCATGCCCACACACTTCATACCATACACACACTGCATATGGGCAGCCTGAATAACAACTCGTATACCACAACAAAGCACTACGATACGCTATTAAAACTAGTTGTTCACTTGGTGAACTTTACAGATACTTCAGTCGGTGATAACCGTAAATTTAGTTGAGACTGAAATATTTACAATGCAGCGGAAAACAACAAAAGCCCCGCAGTGGTGCATCAACCACTGCATAACATCCAAACCACTCCCACGAGTCGAACGCGGACCAAGGAAACCATTCGGACTAAACTTCATCACAAAACTCCGCAACAGTTGGCTCACCTGCAAAAGTCTAGGAATATCCTAGGTGAGTACAAAAGTACTCGCAAGACTTATTCGTGCTTGATTCCATGTCCTACACATGCTCACTACTACAGGAATTAAACATGATGCGATTCCATCGAAGTAATACATAATCAAGATGGTAATTTAGTTCATAGCATAATCATAAATGGTAGAATCAAAATGAACTTCAGAATTCAAACAAATACAGAGTAATCAAGATAATTGGAATATCACATCGGGGTAGCCCACACCCCTTAAATTCAATCAACCTCTTGGACCTCACTTGGATTTTTCCGGGTTCACCCGGATGCTTATCCCGGAGGCTCCGGATTGGACATCCGGTAGCACCGGGATCTCCAAAACGCTCTCTGGACCCTCTCGGAAATTGACTCGAAAACCACCCGGAATCCGGACAACTCGGAGGTTGAACCCGGAGGTTCCGAGGCAAGCCTCCGACTGACCGACTCACCCAAAACCTTCTCTAGACTCACCCGGAATTTGACTCGGAGACCACTCGGAAGTTTCCGGGTCACTCGGAGGTTGCATCCGGAGGTTCCGGACCAAGCATCCGGATGAAGCGCAGAGAAGAAGAATTTTGTAAGATTTAGGTTTCTAAAATGAGATATGCACATATTCTATAAAACCTAAGTATTTAATATTCAAGTTTATGCAAGGTTTGTGCATCGATGATGCCATGTATGCATGAGGCAAAATAGAAATCTATTTATATACTTGGATGGGTGTTACACACCCCCAGAACGGAGCACCATCCAAGGGTGTCACCGGGCATTGACGCTCCAAGGGGAGTGGCGGGTTGATTCGTTGCTCCCCTCGATCCTGAAGATTCGTGGATAGAGCCCACCCGCAGGTACCTTCTCGATCGGACTATGCCTGAGGATGATACACTATCCGAGCAGCTTGCCCGATGCGCCAGGATGTACTTCCTGGTCGATCTAGTCCTCTACCACAGAAGGGCTCACAGAGTGCTCATGCGGTGTATATCTCAGAAGCAGGGTACAGAATTACTCGAGGAGATCCATGGATTGGTGTGTGGGGCACATGCATCTTTCCGAACCCTAGTCGGAAAGGCCTTTAGAGAAGGATTCTATTGGCCGACAGCCCTCCGTGACGCGTGCGAGTTAGTGAAGCGATGCAGTCAATGTCAATTTCACCGCAGATGCATTCACCAGCCCGCCCAAGCATTACAGACAATTCCCTTGTCATGGCCCTTCGCCACGTAGGGTTTGGATATCCTAGGACCTTTCCTAGTTTTGCCCGGGGGCTACAAGTTTCTATTTGTGACAATCGACACGTTCACCAAGTGGATCGAAGTTGAACTAGTCATACAAATCACGTCGGAAGCGGCCAAGCGGTTCATAATGAAGAATGTTGTGACCCGATTGGTCTCGTACCCAGTTCTCCAGCGTAGAGTTCATCGAATACTGCACCGGCCTCAGTACAAAAATATGCTATGCCTCGGTTGCACACCCACAGAGCAATGGGCAAGTCGAGCGCGCCAATGGACTTCTCCTCCAGGGCATGAAAACCCGTGTTTTTGATTGCCTCTCCGCGCACGCAAAGGCATGGGTGCGAGAACTGCCCTCAGTCCTCTGGGCACTTTGGACGACCTCCAGTCGGGCTACGGGCGAAACACCTTTCTTTTTGGTCTACGGGACGGAAGCCATGCTCCCCTGCGAGCTCTCGCTCAAGTCACCACGGGTAGAACTGTACACAGACAAGGAAGAAACCCCTCAATGAGAGGACGACCTCAACTTCCTTGAGGAGAAACGGACTCAGGCCTTACTCTGAGCCACCAACTATTAACAAGACCTCCATCGTTATTATGAATGACACATCCAGCAACGCTCTCTGCAAGCCGGCGACCTCGTTCTATGACTCTGTCGACGATCGGTAAACCGCCAATCTTACGGTATTCGTGGAACGGTGATACTTGGGGGGTAGGGACCTCTAAGGCACAAGGCCAAGAGATCTGACGACAAGGAAACACCCTTCTTATACAGGTTCAGGCCTCCCTCAGGATAATAACCCTACGTCCTGTTCCACAACATATCTTTACAAGGGATATGTTAATGGCTATCCTAGACCTAATCGGAGACTGCGGCAACTAGTTCCACTGGGCTCGACTCCTTCGAGGGGGCGGGTCTTCTCGTGGGAATCACTGGGGCTACTGGATGGCTTCAGGCTTGTGTAATCTCTAGAACCTTAAAGACCTATCTCACTTCTAAGACCTTCAAGACTTGTCCTCCCCTATGGGATCGTTGATCCTTTTATAGGGGGTTTCTCGAGTCGTACCGGACATGGACTTATGCCCGAGTAGAACTCTGGCTTCTTTAAACATCAGGATTGACTTCCTAGTTTAAAGGGTGTCCTTCCTCCTGACGGGAGGTTACCTTATCTCCTGGGGATCCTTACCAGATATGCATTCCTTCTCCGATAGTCCAGGGAATTGTATACGGATACCTCCTCATATACGGGATACTATACTATACATCGTCAAGCCCCCCATCAGTACGTGAAGTGAGGTCATGACCGTTCTGTAAGAAATTATCCTTGTCAGGAAACAACTCTGAGTAGGCAAAATCGGATACTTTATTGACAATGTTCCCAAGTAGGAACTATCTCTACCGGGTACTCGTGCCATCCTGGTCGGAGTAATCCTTTGAGTACTCCAGAGAGTTTTCGGGGTTAACTTACCCGAAAAGCATTTTTTATTTAATCTGATCCGTCGATCACTGACGCGCGTTCGCCTGGTAGATTTCTGGGAAAACTGAACCGTCGTGGCGGAATTTTTGCATGGTAATGAAGAATCTTTCCTTTTTCTGCGCTACTATTCGGTTGATGTTTAGTGAGACCGCAGCGTGCTCATCAATTGCGATGAACCGGAACTTGTACCCCTGGGCGAGGCCGGGATGGGCCCCAGAATATCCAGGCCCCATGTCGTGAAGGGCCATGACAAGGGAATCGTCTGCAATGCTTGGGCGGGCTAGTGAATGCGTCTACCATGAAATTGGTACTGACGGCATCGCTTCACCAAGTCGCTCGTGTCACGGAGAGCTGTCAGCCAATAGAATCCTTGTCTAAAGGCCTTTCCAACCAGGGTTCAGAAAGATGCATGTGCCCCACACACCCCTCCATGGATTTCCTCGAGTAGTTATTTACCCTGCGTCCGAGTGATACACCTCATGAGCACTCCGTGGGCTCCTCAACGATAGAGGGCCCCATCGCCCAGGGAGCACATCCAGGCGCATCGGGCAATCTGCTCAGATAGTGCATCGTCCTCGGGTACTGTCCGATCATGAAGGTACATGCAGATGGGTTCTATCCATGAATCCTCAGGACCGAGGGGAGCTACGAGTGGACCCGTAACTCCCCTTGGAGCGTCAATACCTGGTGACGTCCTTGAATGACCCTTGGACTCGAAGCCAGCCATCCCTTCATCCACAGGTTTGCTAGAAGCAATGGACAGCGTCGAAATCCTTTTTGCAAAGGTCCCAGGTGGACAAAGAGATCGTGAGGATGCCAGGTGGGCAAGACTATCAGCTCGGCAGTTATCCTTCCTTAGGATATACTGTACTTTGAGCCCGATGAATTTCTTCTCTAGCTTCCTCACCTCTGCTAGGTAGCTGCCATGTTCTAGTCTAAGGTCTGATATTCCTTAGACACTTGCTTCGCTACCAGCTATGAGTCCCCACTCATGAGTTGGCGATGGATACCAAGTGCAGAAGCGACTCAGAGACCGGCAAGCAAACCCTCATACTCGGCCATGTTATTCATAGCCAGGAAGTCAATCTGCAGTGCATACTGCAGGCATTCTCCGGTTGGGGAAGTTAGTTGCAGCATGGGGCTAGTCGGCTGTGGAGTTCATTGAGCCCCCAGCTCAGGACACCTGTTGTCCGACTTGAGTGAAGTTCTAGCCCCAGGTCGTGGCGCTTCTAGATATAATCAACAACTGAAAACATTAGCTGTAATTTGCTTTTAATGAAACTAACCTTTTGCCTTTTTGCTCGCTTTGTCTGGGACCTGGAGGAGCGATTGGTCTAGTCAGAGCAGGAGTGGGGAATCGACTTCGAGGCGAAGAGGTCTCAAATGGCTAGATGCAGATAGCCTACTAAACTGACTTAACACTTTTTGATTAGTATCTGTGCTTAATCTGTGTGTTTTGTTTTCTAAAAACCTAAACTCTACTGCTCTATGAATGTTTGTCGGACGCGAGGGTTCTCATAGACTTAGTCAAACTTTGTGTCCACTTTCCTTGACTTAGGCTTACGAGGTGTGCCATATGCCACTGGCTACGATCGACCAGGCCTTAGGTTTAGTCGAATGGAGATCTCATTGGTTCCTCGTCATCAGTAAACGCGATAAGAGGTCTTCATACAGTCTATCATGGCCATAGCAGCAACTCGCGTTCCCTTGTCGTAGGGATATTGGATGCCAGTTAGTAAGTCCTACGTTTGCCCTGACTACGACAACATTGCCCTCTATCCATGATGCCTTCTGCTCAAAGTAGTCGGGGATGCGGATAAGCAAGCGAGTTCTGTTGGCCTAGTCATATTCGCACCTTCTCTTCTTCCTTTACTTGTGGTCGGGGAATTTTACTACAGAACCAGGGAGCTTAGTCGACCAGGCCTTAGGTCTGGTCAGGTGGGGGGCTCAGTGGCTTCCCCTATCACCTACAGACACGTTAAGGGGTCTTCCTCGCGTCCCTAACGGTTGCAGCACAGAACCCTTTTCCCTTTGTGTAGGTCGAATCGTTGGTTACGTCTACGCGTACACCAGTTTTGATACCACATACTTATCCAGCCCCTGATTGCCTTATTCAAGAAGTTTCTCAGATTGGCAGTCTGAAAAATAAATATTGAACTAGAGACTTGATATTAAAAAACTGTGAACTGACTGAAGTATTATTTACAAGCTACTGTAAGAAAAAACTGTTAGGAAAAACTAGAAGTAAAAACATCACCTCCTCCTCCCGAGTTGTCGTTGGTTGCTCCAGAGACTCTCGTGCCCTTGTCATGACCCGCTAAAAAAGCTTGTCAAGCTAGTTCACATGCTAGGCGATGGTGCCCGGAGCATCTTATCATCGGCTTCTTCGTAGCTTGACAACTTGAGGCTGGAGCTGGCACAACCTGAGACGGACTGGCGGTCGGAGGGGTAATGACTGTGTGATTTTACCAAAGGGTTTTGCACGAGGAATTCTCTTAGGGGACTCGACTTTCTCTTTACTGCTAACTCGAGCGACCTGGATTGGACGAGTTCTCCTATGGAGCTGTTGTCCTGCTGAGGAGAAAGCCCTTTTTGCCCCGGTTCTGAATTAATCGTTGAACCTGCTCTCCGACTTGGAGGGGATGTTTTCCGAAGTTGTCACTCGTAGTTGCGGTGGAGGTCTTGCTGACGTGGGGGTGCTCGCAGCGGCGTCGGAGTCTGCTTCCTTACTCGAGATTTTATGCTTTTCTGCAAGGTCGAGGTGCTGTTCCTCTCGGCGAGACCTGGTCTTGGGATGTCGTCCTTTTCCATCTGATTCCTCTTGTCGGAGAGGGGTCTTTCCTCGATTGGAGCTATGTGTCACCGATTGGAGTCGAGAGGACTCGGCTTGGGCTTGAGCTTGCTGTAGTTCAGCCCCCAGCCATTGTAGCCATTGTACTCCGTCTGGGGTCATCAAATCTGTCACCGGTGGTCATGACAGCAGATTGTGCACCTCGGCGAGTCTTCGAGCAGTTCGGGACACATATACCCCCGTCCCTTGAAGGGTTTCGTCGGCTGCCGCAGGCATATTCCTGTCCCTGCATGGAGTATCCGTCGGGCTTTGATGTTGTGAGCCCCCATGCTGATCCGGGTCCTCGAGATCTTCTCGATCGTCATGGATCGCAAGAACAATTTGAGTGTCTGGATTAGATGAGGTGTAGTTCCACTCCATCGTGTCTTCCTTGTGGGGAGGGATGGTATGATTGGGATCTTGATCGATTCGTCGATCAGAAGTTGTGGGCAACCGCCCTGACATTGGGCTGGTCGCTCTTGCCTGGGAATCATCGCGTAATACCAACATTCCCTCGAAAGCCCTGGCGCACTCGGTTCTGAAGTGATCGACTTTGCAATCTGAGTACTCGCCAATGGCGTATTCTCCAAAATCTACGCGGTCAGTCACTGGTTACGGATCCATCGGGCCAAAGTTGTCATAGAAACCCTGATCTGAGTACCCGGTGCGTTGCGTGAGAGCGATCGTATTTCCTGCGGAGCCTACTTCTTCCTCCTCGGCTCGAACCGGGGAGGGACGTGCAGTCGGCGACGTGGACTGATCGCGAGTAGTTGCACATCTTGCCGACTCTGATGCTTCCTTGACGGCTTGAGCCAGAGAGGTCCTAATGCGGACATCTCCTGCACCAAGGGTGAAGATACCACGGCTCATTCCAATCCACCAAGTCCACCTCTAAACTCTCGTGGTCCAATGACAAGAGCTCGAGCTAAGGCTATCCAACACGAGGTGTTTCTATTCCTTGACTCCTTCCCACTTGATCTGAGGTCGAATCGTATACTACCTGATGCTTCAACTCTTTGTTTGCTTAGGTGTGAAGGAACGACCAAGTGGAGCCATGCCAAGGGGAGGAAGGACTTGGGATGCTGCCTAGGAAGCATGTCCGGACATTCCGGACAAGGATACCTGGACACTCCGGATGACCCAATCCCAGAGACACCGAGATCTCACAACACACCCGGACGTTCCGGGCAAGCCCGGAGTCTCCGGACGTCCCCCGCAGGAATGTGCTCCTCTCGGGATGGTGCCCAGACACTCCGGCACCAAGCCCGGACATTCCGGGAGGGTGGCCGAGAACAACGCCCTCCAACTCCACTCCCGGACACTCCGGCCCCTAGACCCAGAGACTCCAGATGACCCCTGCCCAGATCGCCAACTCCGACCCTCCGGACGTCCACTGAACAAGACGTTTGGACATTCTGGAAAAACTTACCCCGGAATGTCCAGGCCCTATGGCCAGACATTCCGGACAAGTTACCCCGGAATGTCCGGGCGTACTGTCTGTGCACAGTAACGGGCCGAGGCCCATGTAAGGAATTGGCTTAGCCCTCAAGGGTTACGGGGTTAGGGCTATAAATACCCGTACCCAAACCCTAATGAAGATTAGACTGATTGTTAAGACTAAAAGTGAGCTTAGCTCCTAATCTAGGGTTTCTTCCCTCTAGATTAGGATTCCACCTTAGGCCTTTCTTTCCTCTTGGATTGAACAGATCGGTGTGTGCCTCCAAGTGGTAAACGTGGCATTCAATCAAGAGCTTGGTTGATTTGGTTCCTAGTTCCCCAAAGGCTTTCTCATTGGAGTTTGTTGTTGGGGTGGGTTTCCATCTAGGCCTAGCTAGTTATCCAATCCAAATCGTGAAGATCGGGAGCCCTCCATATCAACTTGGTATCAGAGCTCTAGGTTGACATGATTTGGATTTGTATTCCCTCTTTTCCCTACCCCCAATTGCTAGCTTTGATTTGGTTTTTCTTACCTATTTTGAAAACCCCACAAAAAGAGCCCGTTTTAAAATCTTGATGCGATTCGGAGTTTTGGGTGAGTTTTGGTTGGTTTTGATCCACTAGATCTTTGCTATATTTGTTGATCTAACCTTCCTTTGCGTTGCCTTGGCCTATTCCTCATTTTTTTCCCCTCTGTTTCGTGGTTTTTTGGGGCCACCCCTGTTTCAGATCTGAAAACCCCCAGCACACCCGGAGTATCCGGCCTACCCCAGAGTCTCCGGCCTGCAGCAGCCGGAAGTCTCTTCTCTCAGGACGTACCCTGGAGTATCCGGGAAATCTACCCCGGAATCTCTGGGCTCACCCGGAGTGTCCGGTTAATCTACCCCAGAATCTCCAGACAGAGCCATTGCAGACTGCATCAAGCGAGGTATAACCGTCTATCTTGCTCTTTTCCTATGTGAACCAACATCCTCCTTTTGCGATGACTTTGATCCTATCAAGACTAGCTCTTCGATGATTGCTAGGGTTTTGTGCACTTGTTCTATCTAGTTTAGCTCTTCCCAAGCAATCAACAACGATAGTCTTGTAAGATCTTGGCATAAAAAAAAAGAAAGAAGAAGAAGAAAGGAAAAGAAAGAAAGAGAAAGAACACAAGTCAATGCCAATGATCCTTTGTAGGGAAACGCAAGCTTGAAGGAAGATCCGATTAGGAAGGGTAGTCAATTGTGCAAATCTTTAATCCTACCTTTTTGCAATCGAGCTAGCGTCTTTCCTTGTATTTGTGCAACGCGAGCTCATAGTCTTCGCTAGGAACCTTTTGTTCTAGCTCATTTCCTTGGTTGCACAAATCCCATTATCTTTGTGAGTGAGTTGTTTGAGCTTCGCTTAAATCCTTGAGGTCAACTCCTATTGCATTGTTTCATTGTGGATTATTACTAATCATCACAAAATCTCATTATTCCATTTTTGCTTAGCATCTTGTGCTAATCCTTTCCGAGATCCAACAAAAGCTTTGTTGAATTAGTGCCTTGGGACTTGGAACTTCTCCAACCTACTCTTGAGGAACGCGTTTACCTTCCGCGGGCCCCCGATCCTTCAATCCAAGGAGGTGAGTGAGGTGAGGGAGTTCTCAAATTCCACATATTTCAATATATTGTTACATTGCTAACCATGTCTAGGGAAGGATCCCACGGAGCGAGTGGTAATGAGGACTGTGTGACTCGAGGGCAACATTTGGCCCTCCAACGGAGCCTCCATGACACTGTGGACAATTTGAGGCATGATATGACACGACAGATGGAATCTATGAAGACGAGCATTGTGTAGGAAGTTGTGCAAGCACTTCGAGGCCAGATCCCAGAAGCAGAAATTGATGAGGAGGATCCTCTTGACGAGACCGATGCCAAGATGGCGGCATGGCGTGCCCAAGCTCGAAGAACTGCTAGACACCAAGCATCCCTTCCTCCATCAGGAACACGAGACCCAACCTTGGGGCCACACAATCATGGTCGGGCAAGGAGCCACCAAGGACGTGATGGGCATGAGGGAAGGGCATCAGAGGGAGGATAAAGCTTTTATCAACCTAATGGCCAACGACATCAAAGGCACCCAGACAGAGACCCAGGGTTCAGAAGGCGGAATTATCAGGATGAGGGTACAGAACACCGGCAGAGAGTTCCAACAGGAGATGGGGAGGAAATGTTTGGCAAGCTTAAGTTCACAATGCCCAAGTTCTCCGGTGATGCAATGGATCCCGAAGAGTACCTCACATGGGAGCTCAAGGTGAACAAGGTCTTCCGGATGCACAATTACTCCGAAGAGAAGAAAGTTGCTATGGCCTCACTTGAGTTCGATGGATATGCACTTATTTGGTGGGAGCAAGTGCAAAATCAGCGAGGCGAACATGGAGAGCTGCCTGTCCTGTCTTGGACAGAGATGAAGAGGGAAATGCAGGCTCGCTTTGTGCCCAAGTACTATAAGTGAGATCTCTTCAAGAAACTCCAAGACCTCAAACAAGGTAGTCGGTCAGTTGAAGAATACTTCAAGGAAATGGAAACCGCCTTGATCCGAGCTAATGTCCAAGAGACTGAAGAGCAGACTATGGCCCGTTTTTTGGCTGGGTTGAACCATCCAATCAAGCGCATCGCCGACTACCAACCCTACAACACAGTTGGGGAGTTAGTACATCAAGCTATGAAGGCCGAGCGCCAAGTGCAAGAGGACGCTCGCTACTCCAAGTCTTCAACATATGCAGCACGTTCCACTCCTTACACTTCACGTGCCCCGACAGTTGCTCCTCGCCCCAGTCCGAGTGCAAAGTTTGCCCCAAGAGCTACCTCCACCAAGACAGAGAGTCATATGGGGGGTGGAAGTACAAGTGTGCACCAATGGACAAACACAAACCGTCCTACCACCTCTTCTTCAAAGGGAGCACCGAGTCCAAGCACTGTTTCTTCAATGGCTTCCACGGGCAAGACTCGCGACATCGTATGCTTCAAGTGCCAAGGGCGTGGTCATATACAAAGAGAGTGCCCCAATGCACGAGTATGAGTCTGCTAGCGAGGGCGAGATTGATGCCATCCATGAAGTAGCCCGAATTGAACAAGAAGGAGAATATGAAGATGGACAGGAGTGAATCTATTGCGAGACCGAGTCGGGTCCATCCCTCGTCGTCACCAAGAAGATCCTCACCGTCCAACTTCAAGATGAGCCTAAACAATGGTGCAACCTCTTCCAAACCAAGGCCGCAATCGATGGCAAAACCATCAAAGTCATAATCGATGGAGGGAGTTGTCACAATTTGGCAAGTCAAGAGCTGTGCTCTAAACTCAACCTAAAATACAAGAAGCATCCACGTCCTTACCATGTGCAGTGGTTGAGTGACAGCGGCACCGTCAAGATACAACACATGGTGCAAGTCTCCTTCAAGATTGGAGCTTATCAGGACACGGTGGAGTGTGATGTGGTACCCATGAGGTGTGCCACCTTCTATTGGGCCGCCCATGGCAGTACAACCGAGCGGCGCGCCAGGATGGCCATACCAATGAGTACATCTTTTGATGGCACCATAAGGAGTATGTGCTTCGCCCCATGACGCCAAGCCAAATCATCGCCGATAATGCTCAAAAGTTGGCAAGGCTTCAAGAAGAAAAGAAGAGAGATGAGCGAGAAAGCACAACTTTGAGTGACTTCCATAAATCGGTGAGCGAGAGCCACAAGCCGAAAATGAGGAAAAAGAGTCAGGAAGTGAGTAGAGGCTTAGTGATGTTAGCCACCAAATCTGAGATGAGAGGAGTGAGGAATGACCCACCTACACTACACTTTGTACTTGTATACAAAGATGTGGTTGCTTTGACTAATGACTCACCCCCACTTCCTCTAGCTATATCTCGTTATTTGCAGGAGTTCGGGGATGCCTTCCCCGATGAGATCCCGGCGGGGCTTCCACCCATTCGAGGCATCGAGCACCGCATCGACCTCATTCCAGGAGCGCCTCTTCCCAACCGACCACCTTATCGCGCCAACCTCGAGGAGACTAAGAAAATTCAACGTCAAGTACAGGAGCTACTTGACAAGGGGTATGTTCGCGAAAGCTTAAGTCCTTGCGCCGTTCCCGTTATTCTTGTCCCTAAAAAGGACAGATCTTGGCGCATGTGCGTTGATTGCCGAGCCATCAATAATATCACCGTGCGTTATCGCCATCCCATTCCTCGTTTAGATGACATGCTTGATGAGCTTAGTGGCGCAACCATTTTCTCTAAAATTGATTTGAAGAGTGGCTATCACCAAATAAGGATGAGTGAGGGAGATGAGTGGAAAACCGCTTTCAAAACTAAGTTTGGTTTGTATGAGTGGCTTGTCATGCCTTTTGGTTTATCCAATGCTCCCAGTACTTTCATGCGCTTAATGAATCATGTTTTACGCCAATGGTAAATTTGTGGTAGTCTACTTTGATGACATTCTCATATATAGTAGAACTTTGCATGATCATGTTAGCCACATTAGACAAGTTCTATTCGTGCTTAGGAATGAACGCTTGTTTGCTATTCTTGAGAAATGCACTTTTTGTACGGAGAAACTTGTGTTTCTAGGCTTTGTTGTGTCTACTCATGGCATAGAGGTAGATGAGTCCAAAATTGAAGCTATTAAAAATTGGCCTACCCCTGTCAATGTGAGTCAAGTGCGTAGTTTTCATGGCCTAGCAAGTTTTTACCGTCGATTTGTCAAGGATTTTAGTGCTATTGCTTCCCCTTTGAATGAATTGACTAGAAAGAACATGCCTTTTGTATGGGGGCAATCTCAAGAGAACGCTTTTCAAGAATTAAAGAAATGCCTCACCGAGGCACCCTTGCTTGCTTTACCGGATTTTGCTAAAACCTTTGAAGTTGAATGTGATGCAAGTGGAATCGGTATAGGGGGTGTGCTCATGCAAGAAGGTAAACCGGTTGCTTACTTTAGTGAGAAATTGAATGGTGCTCAACTCAATTATCCGGTTTATGATAAAGAATTGTATGCTTTGGTTCGTGTCCTAGAAGTTTGACAACACTACCTTTGGCCAAAAGAATTTGTTATTCATTCCGATCATGAATCCTTGAAATACCTTAAGGGCCAAGCTAAATTGAACCGAAGACATGCAAAATGGGTTGAATTTATTGAAACCTTTCCCTATGTAGTCAAATACAAAAAGGGTAAAGAAAATGTCACTACTACAAATAAGGTCATCCGCTATACCGCATCACTGACGGGCGGGAGAAAAGCCCGTCACGCTTCCCACATATCACTGACGGGCACAAGGAAAGAAGTCAGTAGTGACTATACAAGATGTGTCGTTTTGAGTCATCACTGACGGGCAAGAAGAAAGACCGTCAGTATTGACATAAGCGGAAACACAAGATTTGTCAGAAAGACATCACTGACGGTCACACAGAAAGACCCGTCACATATGTAAACACAAGTTGCCGACGCAGACCTTAGTCATCACGGGGGTCGACCCTGACACAGGCGCACCACGTGAACCAACGAGCTCGGCGTCGAAATTGAACAACGCCTGTGGGGTGCTCGTACGGGAGAACATCCCGATCACTACTCCCGAATGGAACCAGGTGCCCCGGTCAGAGATAGATGCCTTGTTGACTTCGCTGTTTAACCTGTTCGAGGTCCCGGAGCACCTTAAGGAGACGGTGAAGCACCACGCGGAGATAACGATGTGTAATGCTCACAAGAACTGGAGACACACTGCGACCAAGGAGTACGTGATGAAAAATCGCCATCCGGGAAGAAGATGGTCGAAAGTAACTGATGAGCAGTGGGACCAATTCGTCGCCTCGAGGAGCACTGACGAGTTCAAGGCCAAGAGTGAGAAGAACAAGGAGCTGCGAATGAGGAATAAATTCAACCACAGAGTTGGCAGCCGCGGGTACTGTAATACCCAGATTCGACAATTAGGGTTTGCCTCGCATTCATGCATACATGTCATCATATTCCTGCATGTAAACACCCACCTTATTTAAACTAAGATAAAGTACGACGAAACTTTATAGAATATGTACATATCTCATCCTCGGTGGAAACTTTTACAAACACCAATCAATTTAATTAAAGTGTCAACTATCAACACTAGCAATGGTAGGTAGGGGAAACTTAGGGTCTCCTAGTTGAGTCATCCCTCTAGGGTTTCCCCCTCCCGACGTTTCCTCCAAAGCCATGAGGAATTGCCAACTCGGTTTAAGTGTTCAAGGTCAAACATTAGGGTAGCAGGATTAGGGTTAGGCGGATACAAAGTACTTCTATACATGAAAAGTCATGAAGACTAGTAAACACCCAGGGAGTATGCCAACACCACCTATATATGAATTTTGGGGTCCTTGGAAAATATTAGGACCTGGCTCTAGTTTAAACCTTCTTTGGGGCTGAGTTGTAAATTGAGGATCAAACCATATTCCTTTAGGTAAAAAGTTGTACAAATTTATATCTAGCCATGGATGCAAGTACTCTAGCTCCCTGCCCAATTTCAAAAGTTTTGGAGGAGTCTAGAGCCTAGTGGTAGTTCAAGCCTGTTTTTAGGTCAATGTCGAATTTAAATTTAAACCCAGGCCAGATCAGCTCCAAATAGTTTCAATATTCTATGGTAGGTCCTAATACCGATTATAAAGCCCCTGTAAAAATTTCAGCACTTTTGGAGCTATTTGGATACATAAAATAATAAGGGGAATGTGCTGGAATAAAGAAAATAACAAAAAATCAGAAACCCTAAACCCTATCGGGCCGAAACCCACTCGGTCGGCCCGCTCACTCAGCCCGTTAAACCCCGCCGGCCGAAAGCCGCTTCCCACCCCGCCTTTGCGCCTTCTCCACGAGGAAGCGCCCCGAGGGCAGTGCGCCTTCGCCCGCTCCCCGTCGGCCGCGTGGGGCCCGCCCGTCAGCTCGCCCACGCCACGTCCTGGCCGCCGGTACGCCGACGAGGGCGGTGCCCCGTTCCGACCAGCGCTGTCCGAGCACCGCGCCGCCCCATAAAGCCCCCATCCCGACAGCCCTTCTCTCCCTCGCTTCTCCCCCGGAAAACCCTAACCCTAGATCTACTCCTCCCCGAGCTCCAGCGCCGCCTTGCCGCCTTCGTCTCCGGCTCCGACGTCCAACTCCGGCGAGGCATCGCCACTGCCTCAGTGCCTCCCGAGCTCGATCTCTCCTTCCCCGAGCTTCCTCTCGTCTTCCCTAACCGCCCCGTCCCCTCTGTTTCGCAGACCGGTGCCCCGAAGCTCCCCGGCGACGATGCCCCGACCTCACCGCCACTCTCCTCCGTCGCCAGCTGCGCCCCAACCTCCTCAGCTCCTCCTCGACCGCGCGTTGGATCTAGGGTGAGCTGCCGCTCCTTGCACCGCCTCCCACCAACCTCACCGTCCCTATATCACCATTCCGGCGAGGCTCCGGTGACCGCGCCGCCGTCTGAGCTCCCCCTCCGGCGAAGCCGAAAGAGAGAGAGGGAGTAGAGAGGAGATGAGCATGTGGCAACTCGGGATAGGGTACCCGAGCCCCGTCAGCTCTGGGTAGGGCCCACGTGTAAGCCAGTGGGGGTTAGGAGAGGGTTTACGTGGGTAGATTAGCTTGGGTGCACGTAGGAGTTAGGATTAGGTGTTGGGTAGTGTCGGCGGAATGGGGCCCAGGGTACCCCTAACCGCCGGCGGAGGCCAACCGGATGCCGCAGAGGGTGACGCGTGGCGCTCCGGTCGCTGGGGCCTTGGGCCCCACCCGGATCGTCGTACGGAGCCCGCGGCCATTCCCAAGGAACCAGGGTTCTCCTCCAGAGGCTGCATCCGCAAACCAGAAGGAATCGTGGGCCTCCAGGAACCCACGGCCCATGCGCTGAGCGAGCACTCGGGGTCCGTCCCCGAGCTGTCAGGACCCCGGAATTATATAG
>JAGXJF010001907.1:0-143285 GCA_019208055.1 Stipa capillata | reverse complement strand
TGTCGGCGTAGAGAGCTCTAGCGGTGGTTCGGAGGGACCCCCTTTGGAATTCGGCCCAGGGGAGTATGAGTCTTAACGAACCCTGAGGGGATCGGAGTTTTACGAGTACGTGGTTAGATGAAATGACGCAAGGATTACCCGGTTCAGGCAGCCCGGAAGGCGTAATACCCTACGTCTGCTTGTTTGTTGTGTATAGGCGTATGCGGCAAGTATGATGAGTACAAAGGTGTGCACTGTTCTTCTCTAGCTCTAGCACGGAGGAAGAACGGTGCTCTTGATAAGGAGTAAACTTAGAGAGATCTAACCTAAGGAGAAAATCGAACAGGAAAAATGAGCCAACCCTTTGCAGGACCAGGCTTCTCCCCTATATACTTGGGATACCACATAGGTCGGCAAAGGAAAACATGAGCTGGACTTGCGCTGTAGATTACGTGGGGCAACTGGAAGCGCCCACACCTCTATTATGCGGACGGTCATCTATACGTGTCTCGGCCGGACGTCGCGTCGCTGGTGGTCGAACAGGGGCTCTGACACCTTTGGCCCTCGGCAGGGGCCCCGCAACGAGACTTGCGGGTTTCTTCTGACATGGTGGTAAGACATCTCTCACGGGCCCCATAGGCAGCCTCTCATCGCCACGCGCAAGTGGTTGTGCGCGGCGAACGATCCCCATGGGAGAAAAAAGGTTGACCGCGACAGGTGGCGTGCGGGGCAGGCGCGCTGGTCGGTCAAAAGAATCTGTCAGCCCGGGCTCAGAGAGAGGAGAGAGGATAGCGAACAGAAGCTTGATCGCCTGCACCGGTGGTACCCGTCCTGCATCGTCATCGATACCTCTCACACTGGCTTCGGGTTCCCGTCGGATATGACAGGCATAAATGCCTCTGCCGACGGGCGGAGGCTTGCTGGAGACGCTTGGTGCTGGAAACCGACGTGCATGCGACGGGTCCCACAGCGGACACGATCATCCCTGGGCACCGGTCCGAGCGACCCCTTTGCTAGGAGGGGCACCAGCTGTCTTCTAAACGCGCCCCCGAGCACTACGAGCGCTCGGGGAGCACCCGCTGCACTGCGGTGCGCCTTCTGAGAGGGGGAGCACGAGGGAGAGTGCTCAGGGGCGGATCACACCTATCCCGAGCTCTCTGGGCCCCACATCTGCCACAGTATGCCAAAGCGTCGGAGGGGCAGCCCGAGGCGCGCCTTATCGCCATTCTGGGACGGCCGAGCGCTCGGGACGGACCCCGAGGTGCGATCGCTCAGTCGCTACTGGGCGTTGGATTCCGAGGCCCACAACTCCTGGTTTGCGGATGCAGCCTCTGGCGGAGACCCTGATTCCTTGATGGCCGCGGAGCACGTACGTCTGATCCCTGGTGGGGCCCAACGGCCCCAGCGATCGAAGCGCCACGCGTCACCTTTGCGCATTGGTGGCTCGCACAGGCGGTGTATAGGGGTACCTGGGCCCCATTCCGCCGACCAGTGCGCCCGCCGCCTATACTCTCGCATCGCACTGGCACCGACGGGGTGCGACTGGGATAAGGCCTTTGCCTTCTTGGCGCCAAGCTAGATGCCGGCCTAGTCTGATGCGCCCTGCGGAGGGCGCTTTTAACGCGACCGCGCGCGGATGCGGAGAGCGACGCCCAATCCGCATGCGCCACCTCCCTGGCCGCGGCGCTTTGTTGCGCCCGCGCTGGGAAAAGCGCGCTGCTCCGACGGTATTGCGCGCCCGATTCGCACGACTGCCAAATCACTGCCAGACGCCGAGTAAACGGACAGCATCATCGTTTTTCGGAACCGCACCGCGGATGGTTGAACTTCGGCGGTTTTTTTCCCTTCTCGAAAGAGAAACACTTCTCACCTCCTTGCGCAAAACGCTACTGATACTCACAAACGTACTATGCGCTTGTCTTCGTTTTATATTGTCGTCCTTAGTCGATAGAACACCCTGTAAGACTTGTGCTTTATTTGTGCAATTTTTGTGTATAGTGCAAAGAACTACTGGCTGGAAGGCCTTTGCTCCTTGCTTTCTTTCATTGTCATGTCACTGGCCTGGCTCCAGCAGCGTTTGCTTTTGTCTTTGCGGGTTACTTTGCCCGGACTTGGCTCCGGGAGATTCTCGCATTTCTGATGCGGACTTAAATGTGTGTAACTGACATACAAGACTTTTCACGAGCGTCAATTTAACTCCACGGTAGTTTAAAAGGAGGTTTTGTCAACGTGCTAGGTGAATTGTTATTCGTCAAATATACTACTACCCTTTCTCCTCTTACCCGTATCGCTCTCTCATGCTCCCCTGTCTGCCACGGAGATGGGAAAGGAAGGAATGGGCATAGAGGTGGGATAGATCTTATGTCCCTCGTTCTCTTGACCTTCTCTCCTAGGCCGACCTTCGGTTCTAGATCACACGGTGTCGTCACTACCTTTAGCTTCTTGGTTCATATAGAGGGATTAAAAGGTGCAAAAAAATAATTTATCTGTCTTGGATTGCTTGTGCGGTGGATTTTGTGGCGTATGTGCTACCCTTGATTTGCTTGTATTGTATTTAGGTAAGAAATATTACATATTTTCCTTGGTGGAAATTAGATCCTGGGTTCCCCTTAGTCCACGGGAATTTTGGTAGTATTCAAACAAGAGGTTATACATTATGGAAAAGGATCGTATGTCTTGCATAGACCTCTTGCATAGACCTCTGTCTAACATTATCACGTAATTCACGTGAAACATCATTTGTTTTGCTTTCTAGTAGGACTGCTTTCTAGTTCCTATACAGTAACTTGTACTCTTTTATTTTTCTCATTTTCCCCATTATGCTCTTTCACAAGGAAAGAAAACAAGAGAACCAACTCTTAGGGGCGTTCATTCACGGGTTGAGCGAAAGCCCGTCGAACCCATCCAGTACAAAAAAACTGACACCACGCTGCTCACGTAGTAAGAATCCTATACAGACAAGCACATGACGGTTTTTGGACGGTTTGGAAAAGCCGTATTCATTTCAATTTTGAGTCGTGGAGGCATCACTTCATTAACGAGGGTTCAAATCCCACCACTATATTTACATATATATGAGTGTGTTTAGTAGAAATTTAGTGAGATATACAGGTTATTTCTTATCCTTATTAATTCTCTCCTCTTTGTGTGGAAAAGCTTATTAAAGCCTATCTATTATTTAGTAATTTAAAAAAACCTAGTTTTTAAGGGGTCCGTAGTTGTCGCAATTGCTCATTGGTCTTTACCTCAAGTGCCTTTTGAAATGAGTTCAAGTCTGCCTTCGCTGATAGGCAAATTCCATTGGAGTTTCTAGCCGGGAGGCGCAGTCTCGTACAAGCAACTTCTCTTCCTCTTTCAAAAAGTAGCAAAGCGGTGTCAGGTTGGAAGCCTGCGGGCCAGTCTGTTCTAACGCCTCATTCTTTACATTCTTGCATTACTCTCTTCCTTTCCTCCTTGGCCTAACTTGAACTGGCTTAAACAAAAATGGCCGTACTTTCTAATGATGGCACTGGCTCGGTTGGATCGACATGAACTTCTATTAGGACAGCAACTGGCTCGTTAGGAGTCCCAAGAAAAGTAAACTGGCTAACCCTCTATTGCTTTCAATTACTAAAGAACAAGAGACTACTTAGCGTCTGATTTGGAGACGTGTTCGTGTGGGTGTTTACATGTGTTATGTGTGTATATGGTGATGTGTCTGCAAGCATGCATTTTTCTCGTAATCGGAAATAAATAAGAAAGAAAACAAGTTTAGGGCCTATTTGGAACCTAGGATCCTAAAACATATGAATAGAAAAAACATAGTATTCAGATGTCATAACTTCTTAGACCTTACAGAAAGCCAAACACAGGAATTTTAAAACATGACTCTTTTGATGTGACGAGTTTCTTTGACTCAGAGGAATTTCAAAGGATCATTGGAGGATTCCTAACCTTATGAATTTTTTCTATAGTGGTTGTTTGATTTGTATGGTTATAAACCTCGGGAATTTTTTCTATTGGCTACTTTGCAATTAATTCTGTTGAATCTAACCTCTCGAATTTTTTCCTTTGTATTTGTGACAAATATGGCATGCACCTAATCCCTAAAGAAAAATCATGTGTTTTTCATATGGTGCAACCAAACAACTTCTATCAGCGAGCCAAGCTCGAGTGATCATCGAGCTTGCAGCCAGGCTCGAGCTCAGCTCGAATTCAAAGCTCGCGAGGGCTTGAGCTCGGTTCAACAAAGCTCATTAACAAAAGAAAATCAATGTTCACTCACATAAAAGTAGAGTAAGCTTGATAAAGCTCAAATAGGCTCAAGCTCGGCTTGAGAAAATGAGTATGCACTACAGATAGATATTGTTCACTCGTACGAAAAATAGATTTGGTTTTATAAAGCTCGAGCTCGGCTCAACAAAGTTGTGAAAATTAAATAAATATGTATCTAAACGAGCGCCGTCAAGCTATTCAAGCTTGAGCTCATTAGGCTCGCGAACTGGAGTCCTGGCTCGAGCTTGACTTGTTTGAGCCTTGAGCTGAGCTCGAACCGAGTCTAGATCGAGCCAAGGCTCAAATAGCTTGTCAAGGCCGAGCCTTTTTAACAACCTTAGATACAACATATCGTGATATTTAATTTCTATATTTTTTCTATCGCTGCGTTTTGAGAATCATGTGAACCAAAGAGAACCGACACGAAAATTTAATAGGAATTTAAAGGAGAAAAGATACATGTAAGACACAGAATATTTAGGTGTAAGAATGACATAATTTTTGTTAAGTTGTCATTCCTTTAATCTAAATGCCTCAATAAAAATTTCTACGAACTCACACAATTTCTATGAAAATCTTTGCATTCAAAGAGGCCTCGGTTAAGTCAGCGCATCCCATGCTTTCCATTCATCAAGCGGGACTTAGGTGTATGCCACGCTAGTAGGAGTAACACACACTAATCATGATAAGATTTCTGCAGCACTGTTCCCAAGGGCAGAAGTTTTCATTTTTCCTCACTTTCGATGCACTTCAGAGCCTAGGCGCCTAGCCAACAAGAAGCCCGTAGTCCGAATAAAACTAGCCATCGAAGAAATAGTGACCAATCGGCCGATGTGCCATCGATTTGAAATGGAGTTGTTGGAGTCTTGTCTCATTAACTTTATTGTTACTGAATGCTTGCATTCCAAGAAATTAATCACAATGTCCAACTTCCAGAGAAGGATGTGACACGCACGTACTGTCAAACGAATTGACCGTTTACTCCACTGGTCATGTGTTAAGCTGAGGGAACCGCTTGGATGATGAAGGCCTCTATAGTGACAACAGCGCATCACACAGTGGATAAAGACGTGCACGGGTATCTTTTTCTTTCCCAGAGGAGAACGACATAATTGTATGTGTACGTGCCCTATCATATTCTAGCTTGCACAGTGATATAGTATGAAGGATTGAAGAAGAGCAAGAGCAATAGAAGGACGGAAGCATTAGGTTTTTTTTTGTGGTGTGTGTGTGTGTTAAAAGTACGGAACCGTTAGCTTATGGTCAGTATAAATTAGAAATACCTGTTTAAAACTCTAAACTACATTTATTCTATAAGATGCCAACACTTCTCGAAATATAAGGACTCAACCACTCATGACAGAGGTAAAGCCGGACAGGCAGACCCTGTCATGATAAATTCTCGGGGGTTGATAAACTAAACAAGACTTGTTCAATCATACAACCCTGACTCCTGATGTGTAATGTCACGCGCGAGCAACAGGAGCACGCGTACGTACGCTGTACGCAAGTACGAACAGAACACGGACACGGACACGGACGACGCCAGTGCGTGTATATCTCGCCCACAGTACCATCCGATCCTCCCCTGTGTCGCGAGATCTTCCGGCACGCCATTAGCATCACATCACCGGTTGGGCACATCCATCCGTCCGTCCCTGTGCCCATCTGTCGCCGCTGCACTGCGTCCACAGTGCCGTCTCATTATTCCTGCACCAATGGAGGGCCGGATGCATCGGTGCATGGATGTAATTAAGCGCAGACGTACGCAGGCAGTAGAGTCTGAAAGGCCAATGGCTAACTGACATGAGCAAATGGTAAGTGAGGAAAAGGTTGATGCTCGTGTCGTGTCGCGTGGAGGTGGAGTGGGAGAGCGTGAGACGTCGACGGGTATGCGATCCGTAGTTGCGTACGTACGCGCGCCCGCCGTGCGAGCGTGGCTGGCGACTGGCGAGCGAGCGGGGTGGGGTGGGGTTGGAGTTCACGCGCGCGGGGGGCTGGGCTGGGGCGGGGCAGCGTGGACTGCGGATGGAGACTGGTGAGCGCTGTCGCGTTGAGCGTACGCATCAAATCATGTCGTTTGTCATTTTTTGCTCCATGCAACGACTGCCTTTCTTGCTTGCTTGCTTGCCTGCCTGTGTTCGGCTGTTTTTCTTTTTGCTGGGTCGGGAGTTGCCTGGCTCAAAATCCACATCGCGTCTAGCCGTCTGTCTGTCTGTCTCTGTCTGTCTGATGAATCCCTACAAAGAGACAACCCTTTTACCAGTCTAAAATATTCTGTGTATTTTCTATTCTGCACCTTTCTCGTCTTTAAGCTGGCAGATTCTGTAGCTACGTGGTTCGAGGTAATTTGATATCTGTTTCTAGCGCCTGAGTTAGTTCAGTTTACCAAGCAATTTGTCCGCTCTAAGCTGCAATGTACCGTACAAATTAATAGAGCAATCAGACCAAAATTAATTTAGCATGATTACAATTTTGTATGACATGATTAAGCCAATCATAAGTTTGCAAGCCAACATGGCTAATTGTTTTTTGTTTGTTGAAGTGACTTTCTCCCCGCTCCACACCTCCATCCTCCTTTGGTACGCAGTGTCGCGCCGAAATCCTCCTCCACCACGCCTTCCCCTCTCAACAGAGGCAGCGCTAGGTTGACGCAAGGATATACTACTTCATTGCATACCAATTATTTATTACAAATTTTCTTAGTATATGGGTCAACGTATATATTGCATATTATATGTAATCACATAAGGATCGTTGGTCCATGACTGCCTCAACCCAACGTTGTCTCCCGATCCAACTGTCCCGATCAATCGATCACACATCACGGCACAGTTCACGTCACGCCTCACGCGCAGATGCACTGCCAAGCCGGAAAAAAGCCAATTTTAGCACCCCCAACGCGGCTCAATTGCAAAAATAGCCCCCTACCAGAGCTAAAACCGAAAATAGCCCACCTGCCGCACCTCCCACCCGCGGCAAGAGGGCTATTTTTGGCTTTAGCTTTAGCAGGGGGCTATTTTTGCCATTGACTCACACGGGGGGGCTAAATCTGGCTTTTAAGTAAGCGAGCCCCGACACGGCGACGCCCGACATAGCGACATTGACGCCATCACGCTGTTCGTCCGTCACGCAAAAGCCGACCAGCCGCCGGCCGCCGGCCGCGCCCTCCTGCCTCCACTGCTCCGACAAGCTTTTTATTCTTGCGCGAGAATTCTTTGTTCAAGTTAAGGATGAGTCATCATTTCTCGGCTTCCGAGCAACACAGAATCTTAGAGTTTAATTATAACTTTCTTCATATTTTTATAATATCTCTAAACTAATCTGAGTCACTATTGCTATAAAAAAAACAATTTATCGTCATTGTAACGTTTTATATTGAAATGGAATAAATTTATTTTTAACTCCGCAGACCTACTGTCGAAATCATGGCTCCGCTACCGCCTCCCAACCATATTGGTCCGGCACTATCGGCGGCGAGTGAGCTGCCCTGAGCCAACTTTATAATTAAGGGTTCCAAAACTTTCAACTTAGGCGGCACTTGACAGTGGCGCCGAGTGCGTGGAGCAGAGGCTAGGTTGCCATCGAACAACACCAGAAATTAACCAATGGTGATCAATGGCATCTGAGAGTGTTATCCATTGGAGCCAGCTAAGAGAAGGAGGGAGATGGGCTGGTGGAACTTGATCTCCGACATTTGGAAGCGGCAAGGAGAGTATATCCACATAATAAAAACTCCGATTAGTGAATATTGATTCGGTAAGTCAGAGGTGCCCAGCATAGTATTTACCCGACCTATCCACAAACCGTCGATGTGCTTCGCGATTCGTGCTGGTTCTGTCTTCTTGTGTTTAACTTTTCAATTTATTCTCTAGCACGGATCCTGGTGCAACATGTGTGGTAGAGGTACAGATACAATGCCATGAAGGGCATAAAATTCACCTTTACGTCGACTTGCAATTTTTTTGTATCTTAACACGGTGATACATCATAATTAAATATGATCTGTGCAAACCCATTCATAGATCTGCATATAATCGAAATAATTCTCAGTAACAATGACACGATTAGAATGAGTTATGTTCCATTTTTCCCTCCAAACCAACATGCTGCTTCCATGTTCATGCTCCTTTTTTTACTCGAAATGCTAGCAAGCTCATGCCTAGAAAGAAAGAAAAAACACTTGAACAGTACTAACTTTGGGAAGTCCATGACTTTGACAGTTTACATTACATTACAAGTACGCTTGTCATCTCCAGATAGTGATCATTGCTGCTACAGTGCTAGAAATCTTCAACAGGAAGCATGCAACTTTCTCTTCGGTCTCTACAGGCAGAATGAATTAAAGTGCAAATATATTTTGCCCACAGCATTTTGTAAGGGCCAAAACTGCAGATAAGCAGCTGGTGCAGTAGCTGCAGCATCATCAGCTTCGCATTGCACAGCACGCGCACGGCGCGCCTACATGGACCGGAAAGACAGGCCTACGCCGGCGTAGCTGTGAGGCTAGCTAGTCCTAGTTGCGCCTGTGCATGCGCTGGACGCGGCCGGCTAGCTCGGCCGGCCGCGGGTGCTGTCCCGCAGGCTTGGCTCCCTCCTCCGCCCTGCTGCAGCACTGCGCGCGCGCATGCGTTCTCGCGCCGGTGCTTGCGGTTTTTGTACGTACTCGGCCCATCGACCAGCTGCTATAGGTTGCCATGCCATGCCACCAGCCCTGACCATGCATGCGTCTGTGCATGCTTCCCTGCTGCGGTTGCTGGTGACCTCCCCTTCCATGCTGCTTGTTGCTTTCGTCTGCAGGAAGTGCTATTTCACTGCTTGCACAATAATGCCTGCCTGCCTGCCTGCCTGCCTGCCTGCCTGCTGCTGCGAGTGTACACCCTGCACCAGCACCACATACACATGCGTGCATGCGCTTGCCCCCACTTGATTGAATGCCCCCGAGCTCGCGATACATCTTCTGATGTAACCCGTCACTTACGTCCTTGTCGCCATCATCTCTCTCTCTCTCTCTCATCTCTCGCGATCTACAGTTAAGGAGTTCGGTCTTCGACTGATGCTGAACAAGACTCGTCTTGTTCTTTTCCGCAGGACTCATGGTAAAGAAGCGTAGCTTTTCCGAAAAGAAAGTGAAGAAATGAACCATACTGGATGACCCCTTCAGGATTTTTTTACGCCTAAGAACAAACGTTGGCCAAAGGAGGTGCACTTTTTGCTTTTAGGATACATGGAGAAATTGTCTAATCCAATATACTCCTACATAGTGTAGTTATGGTAAAGCTTGTAAAACATCTGGACATGTGTAAAGCTTGTAAAACATCTGGACATGTGTAAAGCTTGTAAAACATATGGACATGTCCCAATTAGAACACGGGTACTTTTTCTGTCCCAACGGAAAATGAACCGTCAAATTCTTGCGTTCCACATAGGTTCCTTGTGTGTTTTCGCACATGATCGCGTCATACCTTTTCTTTATAATAGCATAATTTTTACCTTTTACACCGAAATGTTTTGTCATTTCCTTTGCTATTTTCATTGTTTGGGCCCACACGTCAGTAAGGCAATCCAGTGACGAAACGGAAATGCATTAAAGGAGATTAATAAGGAACTCAATGGCCAAATGAAAATTTTCCTTATTATATATTGCCAAATGTTATGACTATAATACTGAAATGAAATTAAGGTCTCGGACCCTCACTAGCTAGATCGTGGTACTAACTCTCCAGCATCAACATATTTCCGTCACTGTTTTCAGTCAAAAGAAAGAAAAGGAGGTCAAGCCCGTTCAGGGCAAAGGTCGCGGCCAACAGCTTGTTGTGCATGCATGCATTCAACGGGCATACAGCTCGGTGGCCCCTACTTCATGTGTTTTTCAACACAGTACTGAATTTGAGGTCATGCACGCTTTGAAACTTGATAGGCGCGACGCGATGGCTAGTTCAGACTTCAGAAATCATTGCCAAGAAAACATACGGAGTAGTTGTATACGCGTTGATCATTGTAAGGGGTCAGGTGCAATATAGTAGCACGAAGACGAATAATTCTGGACACCCCCTCGTCGGTCCCTGTAGATCGTTGTCGTACGTCCGTCAGCAGGCCTGGAATCCATGCCTAAACTTCTGGCGATATAACTTATTTTTGAAATACTCAAATTCACTGAACTCACTAAAAGGATTTATATGTATTTTCTATTTTTCTCTTAGTCAGAACACAATTTAAACTTTTATTTTTTATATTATACAAAAATCAGATAACTAAACGGCAAAATATTTAAAAACGATCTAACCAAATAGTATTATCATAATCCACCTTAATATCCAACGCAGCCTAAATTTACTGGTTAATTTTGATCTAAACCAACCGTTTCAAACATTAAGCATTGCAACTGAGGGGCCCCAACCCTAACTTAACCCGAGGCAATGGTGGTGGGATGCCAGAGAAGAGTAAGATGAAGGAGCGGTGCGGAGAAGGAGGCTAGCCAAGGATAAAAGTTTAACTGAGATGAGCAAAATTTTCGCCCAAGTTTCAAATAGCAAAACCGTTCTTTTAACGGAAGCGGGTCAGGCTTGCTCGGGGAGGAAGGTGATCGATCCTAAACTATCCTGAATAGATATGCCTTGTGGTGTGATCGTGTGAAACCCATCTGAAACCTGATGGATTTACAGGGGAGATGCAGGGGACCAGACCTGGACGATCCTTTGCGCGTGCATGTGTGTTCCGGGGAAGCCCAAAGCCACTTTAGTTACACACTTTTTGGACTCTCCTACGCCTTCGAGCTAGTGGGCAGATTTCTCCATTGGTCAAAAAGCACACAGGACAAGAGTCCCAATGTAATCCACGCAAAACTTCATGGTCGAGGATCCACCATGCATATACTACACGTCTACACTGCTGGTGGTGATTTCTGACAATATATATCGAGTAGGTATGCTTAGGAATATGAAATGATGATGATGCATGTTTGCCTGCATTGCAAGTGTGCGTGCTTCACGGTTTCTACTGTGCGTTGCATGCATGTGAACAATGTTGGCACCTGCGTCCATCAATTATCAAGGGCCCTTTCAAGCAATAGCATGATCTGCAATTCTTACAGTTTAGTGCCACCTCACATTGGGAGAAAGGAGGAGAATCAAGTCAGTGAAGCAAACGTTATAGGGGTAATAGTACACGCGTCTCGGCGACGGGCGACGTCCTGGGCGACTCGAGGTCGGTTGTTCTTCCTGACGAGTTCCGCCGAATTCGCCGGAGTTCTTCCCTTCTATTTCTCCGTCTCATCTCCGCCTGGTTTTCCGCCGGCCCTCGACTTTTTCGTTCCATCTCTTCCCCATCGAGTTCCTCTCTTGTGGTGACTGCGGTCTGGATTTAGGGGCTCCGCCTCCTGTCACCATGGCCGATAAAGATAACAATCTGAATCGGATGATGCGTGATCTTCATCTCTCAGAAGCTGAGCGCACAGGGCTAGTGGTGCCGTGCCGGAAGGAAGATGCTGCTGGCGGTGATGGTTGGCATGCTGTTGCCAAAGCTTTTTCTCGGAGGCCAATCCATATGGATACTATTGTCAATTCTCTCGGGAGGATATGGTGTCCGAGTAAAGGTATTTTATGCAGAGCAGTCGGTGATAACATCTTCTTGATCTCTTTTAATCAGCATGAGGGACGCCGCCGGGCGTTGGAGGATGGTCCTTGGTCGATAGGGCAAAGCCATGAACTTGTGCTGGTAGTCCCATATGATGCTTCCAAGGCAATTGATGAAGTGCAGTTTCAGGAGATCTCCATTTGGGTTCGAGTTAATAAACTTCCGATGGGGATGATGACACGAGAGGCAGGAGAAATAATCGGCTCTCAACTGGGCGTGTGTCTGGATGTTGACGTAGGGGAAAATGGCACGGCGTCAGGAAGGTTTCTTCGAGTCAAGGTCAGATTAAACATTTGTAATCCGCTGTTGCGTGGTACTTTGAATCCAAGCAATACCACAAAAGCTTTATCGGCGGGCTCCCTCGAGGAGTACCGCCGGTCACAATGAATATCCTAAGCTGGAACTGCCGAGGTATCGGGCGGCCTCAGACAGTTCAGGAGATGATCTATCTCGCACAGATGCATTGTCCGAAACTGGTGTTTTTATCTGAAACACGTCAGCAAAGGAAGAGGGTCGAAAGCCTTAAATGGCGATTAGGTTTACGCCATTGTTTTACTATCGACGGAGATGGCAAAAGGGGCGGCCTAGCTTTATTTTGGGACGAAGCTATTGAAGTCAGACTTCATTCTTATAATAAGCACCACATTGATGTTGTTGTCCGGGATCCAACTGATGGTCGAGCTTGGAGATGCACGTTTGTTTATGGTGAACCCCGACAGCAGGATCGGCAATGCATGTGGAGTTTGCTCAGAAGACTTAAACACACTGCGTCAGGCCCATGGCTCATGTTGGGGGATTTTAATGAAGCAATGTGGAAGTTCGAGCATATCTCCAGGACTCGGCGTTCTGAACACAGGATGTCGGAATTCAGGGAGGCTCTTGCAGACTGCAAGCTTCATGATATGGGTTTCTCCGGCTGGGCCTGGACGTATGACAACCAAAGATTGGGCGAACACAATGTGAGGGTGCGTCTGGACCGTGCTGTTGCATGTCTTAATTGGTCAGCTTGGTTCCCGCAAGCGTGACTCAAACATCTAGCTTCTTCTTGTTCTGACCATGCTCCCATCCTGTTAGAACTGGCACCCCCTATACCGGTGACTAAACAGCGGTCCTTACGATATGAGGCTATGTGGGAAAGAGAGGAACAACTTGCTGAAGTAATCAAGGCAGAATGGGAGTGTAGCATCCCGTCCATACACCTGGGAGACATTAATATGAAGCTTAGCCGAATGATGGCTATCTTACAATCCTGGAGTTATGACAATTTTGGTAGCGTCAAAAAGAAGCTCGCAGTGATGCGTTCCAAACTGGGCAGTTGTATTCTTCACAATATTCTGATTCAAGCCAGGAGGTACGTGATGTAAAATTTAAAATCAATGAGTTACTATATCACGAGGAAATCATGTGGCTTCAAAGATCCAGGGTATCTTGGTTACACGAAGGAGATCGAAATACAAAGTATTTCACAAGAAAGTTTCCTGGCGTCAATCAAAGAATCATGTCCGTAAATTGAAAAAGGATGACGGTTCATGGACTAATAATGCTGAAGAAATGGCTGGGCTAGCCACTGATTTCTTCTAGTCTTTGTTCTCAAAAGATTACACCATTGATCCGATCGCATTGGTTGATCTCTTTGGGACCAAAGTCACTGATGAGATGAATATGGACCTGTGCCGCCCATTCTCTGAGGAAGAAATTTCAAACGCTCTATTCCAGATTGGGCCACTCAAAGCTCCGGGGCCGGATGGTTTTCTTGCCAGGTTTTTTCAGCGCAACTGGGGGGTTTTCAAACAGGACATCGTTAGGGACGTGCTTCAATTTTTAATGATGGAATCATGCCTGTAGGTATCAATGATGCTACTATTGTGCTGATCCCTAAGAAAAGGGTCCCGGAAGAGGTGAAGGACTTTCGGCCGATCAGCCTCTGCACTGTCATCTACAAAGTAATCTCTAAATGTCTGGTAAACAGACTGTGCCCCCTCCTCAATGAACTGATATCCCCAGCTCAGAGCGCTTTTATTCCCGGGCGAATGATTACTGATAATGCCCTCATCGCCTTCGAGTGCTTTCATGCTATTCAGAAATGTGATAGAGAGAGTAAGAACTATTGTGCTCTCAAGCTGGATCTCAGTAAAGCGTACGACCGTGTTGACTGGTCTTTTCTTGAAAGGGTGCTGGAGAAATTTGGTTTTCACCCGCAATGGATATAGTGGACTATGACCTGTGTCACTACTGTCAGATATAGAGTTCGCTTTAATGGGTTACTCTCTGAACCATTCTGTCCATCTAGGGGCCTTCGTCAGGGTGATCCGCTATCTCCCTACTTGTTTCTGTTTGTGGCGGATGGTCTTGCTCAGATTTTGCAGAAGTTTTCCTCTGAGGGCCAAATTACTCCAATGCGTATTTGTAGAAGTTCACCGGGTATCTCTCATCTTTTCTTCGCAGACGACAGTCTATTGTTTATGAAAGCAAGCTCCTCCCAATTTCGGGCAATTAAACAAGCACTTAACTGGTATGAAAGATGCACGGGACAATTGATCAATCTGAATAAATGCTCCATATTGTTCAGTCCTTTTTGCTCAGTTGATATTCAGCGGGATGTCATGAGGGAATTACACATTACTAATTCCACTTTTGAGGATAAATATTTGGGCCTCCCAACACCTGATGGCCGCATGAAATCTGAGCACTTCCAGCCAATAAAAGCTCATTTTGCTAAACGTTTAACAGCTTGGTCTGAGAAACATCTTTCTAGTGGTGGCAAGGAGATTCTTATTAAAAGTGTTGCGCAAGCAATTCCTTCCTACACAATGGGGATATTTAACCTGTCCACACAGTTTTGCGCGGAGTATACTCGCATGATCAGGAATTTCTGGTGGGGGGTTGACGAAGGACAGCGCAAAGTTCATTGGATTGCCTGGGATAAATTGACCAGCCCTAATGCGCATGGGGGAATGGGATTCCGTGACATGAAGATCTTTAATCAGGCGCTCCTTGCTAGGTAGGCATCGCGACTGATTCAAATGCCAAATAGCTTGTGCGCTCAGGTCCTAAAGGCAAAATATTTCCCTAATGGCGAGTTCATTGATTCCCTATTTCCTTCTAATGCATCTCCCTCCTGGAAAGGAATTGAGCACGGCCTCGAACTCCTGAAGAAAGGTCTCGTCTGGCGAATTGGGGATGGCACCAAAATTCGAATTTGGCGTGATCGTTGGATTCCTCACACATCCCAAGCTTCTATTCCAGTTCGCAAATGTTTCAACCGGTTTCGGTGGGTGTCTGATCTTCTCATACCAGGTACAAATTAAATAATGGAACAGAGAATTGCTTAATCATCTTTTCCACGCATATGATGTTGATGCGATTCTAAAGTTGAAGGTACCATCTTATCCACGGGAGGATTGTGTGGCCTGGCATATGGAAAAAAATGGTTTATTTTCTATCAAAAGTGCCTATCGATTGGCCTGGAACAATACCTTATCAGCTCAATATTCGGGTGCGACAAGCAGCTCAAGTAACGGTGATCGCAAACTCTGGAACTTGTTTTGGAAAATCAAGGTCCCGCCTAAAGTGAGGATTTTTGCATGGCGTCTAGCTCACGATGCTTTGGCTACAAAGGTAAATAAATGGAAGAGAAATCTGGAGAATAGCAAGATGTGTTCAATCTGTGCTTCAGCGGATGAAAATAGCTTTCATGCTGTCATTTCCCTGTACTAAAGCTCGTGCTCTACGTGAGGGTATGCACGAATTTTGGAGCCTTCCTGACGAGAAGTTGCTTACGTACACTGGGAGAGATTGGTTGCTCATCCTGCTAGATTCCTTAACAGAGACTATGAAGTCACATTTGCTGCTCGTACTATGGCGATCATGGTTTTTGCGTAATGATGCAGTTCACGCTAAAGGGGATGCTTCGATTGATCATTTGATAAATTTTTTGCAAGCTTTCATTGAACCCCTAACCCCTGGGACCTCAGTGGTGAATTCTGACAGAAACAAAGTACCGGCGTTAAAGGAAATTGTTCCGGGTGAGGAGTCATTCAGCCGACTGCAATGGAGTCTGCCGCAGGAGGGTCATGCAAAAATCAATGTTGACGGGGCCTATATGCTGGAGACGGGTAAGGCCTCTATTGGAGTTATAGCTCGGGACTGCCGTGGGCTGGTTTTGCTTGCCTCATGCAAAACAATTGATCAATGCTCTGATGCGACAGAAGTTGAGGCTCTTGCTCTTCTGGAAGGATGTCGTTTAGCTGCGCAATGGATTCATATGCCAATAAGCTTTGAATCAGATTGTCTGACGGTGGTGAAGGGGGTGAACTCGTCGGACTTACAGCGCTCAATTTGGGCTCCAATTCTGTATGATATCAACACCACGTTAACTACTCTTCAAGCGACGCAGGTACGTCACGTCAAGTGCGATTGTAACAAAGAAGCTCATGAATTAGCAAAAATGGCTCAGGTTTCTGGCCGATGTGCGGTATGGCGCTTGCATACACCAGCCCGCATCACGGAAATTCTAAATCACGAATGTAATAGTCTGTTTTCACGTTAATACAATCCGCTTTACTCTAAAAAAATAAATAAGTGAAGTCATGTATGTATATATGTTTACATTCTACGTTGTTCTTACTAAGTTACATGTACGGAAGTATCGAAGTTGCGATCAAAGTAATGACTAGATCCTATGCTCGGCTAACTAATGAGATAGTCAGATATCTATCAAAGTGACAGAGAAATTCGCGAAGGAAATCAGGAGCTGAAAGCGAATACATCTTAACTCCCATAAGAACGAGAGGGGGAAATACTACAAACACAACATAATTATCATAAACAATCGTGGTTAATATCGAACTCGTGCGTCCGCGCTCCTGAAGTTAAGCCACTATGGACATGCTGCTACACAGATTGTCTTTCCTGTATCGTTACACTTAGGTTTTCAGTTGAGAGCAATCTTGTGTGGCATCGCATCAGAAGCTTCATGCATATACTCAGACATAGATTCCTCCTGCAAAAATACGGGCCACATTATCATTTGATAGTAATTTTATATAAGTTAAGGTCATTACCGTGTCAGGGAACGGAATTAAGATATCAACTCATGGTCTAAGTATGTAACTTTAATGTATTCACTGAATGACTCGATGGCATCTAAGATTCGAAGGACCTACAAGACATTTCTGAAAGGTAGGGCCCAATCGGACCCTTGTGGTGGTACAACAATTTGTTCGAAGAAACAGAAAGGCAACCAAAATAACACATGAACAAAAGTTTTATCATATATGATGAGCGGGAGTATTAAATTTTGATAGTGAACACAAACTTTTTCAATTCTTTCATACCTGCTTCTACATGGGAATTACTATTACATGTACTCGCTGTTGCTGATTTTGGCAATAGCTGGTTGGTCATGTCGGCAATAGAATCACATATCACACAGTTATTTATTTATTTATCATACCCATGTGATTTAGGCACTAGTAGATAATATAACCTTTAACTCTGACTTAAAATCAACACAAACTCCTATCAAGTTCCGTATCGCACTTGCATGTAAGCATGTTCAGGTTGCATTTTACACTTACAATTTGATTAAAAATAACTGCTATAAAAGGGGTCATCTCGATAGATGTGCTTTAATTAATAGGATGATAGGATGTTAACAGTACTTACATCTTTTTCTCGCTTTTGTTTGACGAAGACGCACTGGGAGGCACCAATGCTTTCACTCTTCATCAAGTTTCGAGCATTCAACAGTGGCTTGGTCAAGCCATCCGTCACCGATGCATGTCCTGGCTGCTCACTTATATGCAATTTTATGCAATAATTTGCATTCGGCCTTCCCAGCTCATCACTGGTACCAACAACTCTTTCCCTGAGATAGGAGATAAGATGCAAGATATATTAGTTCAAGAGAAATTACAGCCATACAGGCAACGAGTTTTAATAGACATCTCTATAAGAGGAACGACGCTAACACCCTTTGTGCTGTTTATATTGTTTAGTCTTCGTAAAATGAATATAGAAACTCAAATGTGTTTTGTGTGATCCACCTCATATGACCCACATACTTAACTCTTCTCCATACAGCAGAATCTAAATCAATGAATTATCCTCATTCACTCCAGTGAAATGAAAAAAGACAACACCTCCCACTTAGTAAACTATAATAGTTCTCTCCAGTAAAAGACCTAAGTATTGCCTTGGTAAGGAAGCATGCTGCCGTAGCTGTGGGCTAGTCTTTCCGCCCTTAGCACCGCATTCTTTGAGATGAGCAAATTGCCTCTTGAAAAGATCCACCCCACTGTCAATAGCATATCAGTTAGTATAATTGCAATATCTCCTCAACGAATCGTAAATGTGGTTAAATAAATGATGTTTGCTTAGTTCTTATATGCATTCTATATTCAAATGAGCTTCACAAGAGATTGGATACTTAGGAATATGGAAAGTTTATTTTCAATATTTGGTGCATGAAAAAGATAGTATATCACAATTCAAAGGGGACCACCATATTTAACAGAAGAGAAACTTCGTCAGCACATTGCAACTGCTTAGCTTTGAACAGCTTCAACATACCGTTGTTTAATTATAATATTCAATAATTATCAAAACAATATTTTAAGCCAAGTTATCATTCTGGAGTCAAGTTTGCTTGCGACATTCTGTACCTATGAGAGCCGTGATGTGCACTGGCGCGCTTTCGTTCTTATCAACACTACATTTATACCACGCGGAAGTTGAAAATAGAGATTTGGAGTAACACTGACTGAAACCAATGCCACAAGCTGACTAAACCATTTTTGAAGCCAACCTTTACCAAACTAACAAAACTTTACATAGACAACAGATGTATCTGTTTCTTCTTCTGGTTCTGGGTCCTAGTAATGAAGTATATTGAGCATATACTTTTCAAAGATATTTGGAACTGTTCTCCAAACTCACCTGGGGTAAACAAAGTTTGCCTGATCCCTACCATGAAGAAACTCCTACCACATGTGAGGATGGTACTCTAAAATCTAAAGAGATATTACATGCACTAGAGTATATTAATATAATCCTCACCGTATAATTGACTAACAGTACCTCTCGGTAAATTAATTCCCGGACATCATCTTTCGCCAGCTTCCTTCTCTCAAACTCAAACTCGAGTGTCGAGATGGTTGTATTGTGGGTTCGCGTTCAGAATTTGCCAGTCCAGTAAAGTATGGGTCCGACAAAGCCTTGAATTACGTTACTATAATATCAGTATCAAGAACAACACAATAATCAAGCATGTTTGTCTATTGCTTATGCTGATTACATTCCTATCTCTGCAGCAGTTGGCCGATCCTTGGGATCAAAAGCAAGTAGACGCTCAAGCAAATGAAGAGCCATCGTGTCCACACCAGGAAGCTTCTGCGGAAAAGGTACTGGCGGCTTTTTTCTCATGCTTCCCAAATTTCGTCTAGCCTTTTCATTTCGAATCTACAACCAGTAAAACGATATGCTACAAATATAGAGTTTAAGCATCATTTCCAGAAGTGACTTCTCGCTTATAAAAAGATTACCAGGAGAAAAAATAGTAGACACTATCTGTATTGCTAATTTGCTACTCGATGTCCACGAAACTCACTGTACAATTAATCAAAAAGGCTGAAGCATTATCCAAAAGTTTCAGAATGCAAATGCAATACACACTTGGAACAATAGAACAAACAATCTGTAGATCCACAAATTACTCCAAACATAAGACCTGTTTGGCCAAGCTTCAGCTTCATCTTATGGTTTTCTTGAAGTTAAAGCTAGGCAAACAGATTTGAGTTTTTTTGTGGCTTCTCAGGTAAGCATAGGCCACTTTGGTAAAATTAAGGCCAAAAAATGGAAGCTCCAACCTCCAAATATGCTGAAACCAGTGGAGAGGGACTTAAAGGGCTTATAAGCTGAAGCCTCAAATGAGCTGGCGTATACTTGATTCAAACTTTCAGACTGATTAACGTGCAGATAAATGTATGTATTTTGACTTTACTGCAAACAAATATAGCACGAAATTATCCAAAGGTCAAGACGTTCTCAGCAATGATGGATAGTTCTGCCTCAGTACAACACCAGTTATTTTTCTGAATAAATAGTGTGCGAAAGGTAACTCCGGAGCTATGTCAGCCCTAAGATGGGGCAAGCTCTCTTTTGTAATGTATCATTGTTTGATATCACTTATCATATGTATTCATTGGAGCTCAATGGACCAGATTCCATGTTTTACCCTTTCCAGAAGTTTAGGATTACAAACTCTACAAATCAAGGAATATGTAAACATTGGATGTGGGAGGCTGTAAGAAATTAGATGCCAGTTCAGCAGTGAATTTTTTGACTAAAAAATCATTATGAAGTTACTATGGCAAACACAAATGAAACTAATCATTACTTGTAGGATATCGCGGAAAGAACTAATCTTGCCAGTACGTATATAAACAGAAGGTCCACATATAACAGGAATTCTCAATAGTTTGAACTTTAGACAAATTGTTCTGTGCTGTTAACAGGAACTCTGTCTATAAAAGAAATTAGCAATCGTGTACGTGCAATGAATGCGTCGACAAGTGTAAATTAAGCTGCACATACATCTAATATGCGTGATGAGAGCACTGAACCTGCAACTAAAGCACCAAGACATATCAAGTTCACAACACGATTAAGCATAATTGAGATCTATCCATGAAACCTAATAAGAAACAAAAGAAATTGTCATCTTAACCTTGAAAACAAACCTACTAAACCTTCATCCTTCAATTTTAGATCAAAGTAGTACAAAGATATTGCTAAAATTTGTGAGAAATTTTTCACTGGGTCTCGCAGTTCTTGGGGATTGCAAACATTCAAACAAAAGGATGAAAGAGCATACTGGGTGCTGCACAAATTCATGCCATGGGATATGAAAAGGTGCATCTTGTGAGCAGGGAGGAACAAGATGAAATGCAGAGGCGAAAAGTGAATTATTAAAGTGATTAGTTGTGTAATTAATATGAGAGTGATTATGGGAGATCCGAACTTTGTGGATAGCTATTGGATAAGAATAAGAAATAGAAATAAATATTTTCGAACGGTCGAGATGAAAAATATCCTAACCTAACTCTTGTTTTTTATATTGTTATAGATTATAGATGATAGCCACCATCACGGATAAGTTTGTAAGGAAATTGCATAGGAGACAAGGGCCAACTGATTTACTTAACTTAGAAGCAGGGAAAGTGAGCTTGCCTGGAAATGGATTCTGCTGAAGGAGTGCCAAGTAGATCGGTCATGAGATCCAATTGATGTACCACATTCTTGCCAGGAAAGAGCGGCCTTCCTGTAAGCATTTCGGCAAATATACATCCTATGCTCCATATATCAACTGCAGGAGTATATTGCAAAAGCAAATGTTAAGTTCAGTCAGTACAACCCAAATCCAATGTGGTATGCTAAACATGTGTGTCGTCACTTCAGGACCATGGCGTTGTAACAATCAGATGTACAAGAAAAACTTTGATTTACGAAACAAACTCGGTCACATTCAACGGTGATACTAATAGATGAATGGCCACGGTCTCTAATTTGGGCAAAGTTCAAGTTTTGTCAAGATGAAGCTTCTCTGACCTTTGAAAAAAAGGAACCACATAATTCTGGAGCACGATACCATCTTGTTGCCACATAATCCTAGGACAAATGGACACAGAAGCATAAAAAGCGATGCATTGGCTACCTGCTTACATAATAAACAGCATATGTACTCAGCTTTATTAGAGTGAATGAGTGATGATTTGTTACCGTCCAGAATATCGCGGACGGGGTGTCGTTTAAGGACACCCGAGCAAGGCCGAAGTCGCAAATCTTGAGCTTGCAATCGGCATTGGCGAGAGTTTTCCTCGGCTTTGAGGTCCCGGTGGAAGACATTGGCGGCGTGTATCTACTTCATCCCGCGGAGCAGCTGGTAGAAGAACTGGTGGTGCTCCGGGGTGAGGTCGTCGTTGGCCTTGATGACCTGGTGGAGGTCGGACTCTGTAACAGTATGAATTTTTTCAAATTTTATTTAAACACAGAATCCTTTTAAAATCCGAAATCTTCCTGGGCCTCATTCCTTTTTCTCTCGGCCAACAACCCACCTCCTCCTGGTCCATCCAGCCCACGCCCGAGCCTCCCCTGCCCTAACTCCCGCCGCCGCCTGTACAGCACCCCGCCGCCGCCCTCCGCTCGACGCCGGTAACGGAGCGGGCCCCGCTCCTCTGGTCAGCACAGCTCCTGAAGTCATCCAGCCCACGCGCCACCGCCCTTCTTCTCCCTCTGCACCGCACTGCCATGCCCTGCAACGGCTCGGCGCCCGAGCTCGCATGTCTGTCGAGAAGCACGACGCCCCGCCACGCAGTCTAAGCGCAGCAGAAGCTCTGCCACCGGCGAGGTGATCTCCTCGGGCATCGCCCTGGTGCCTCGAGCGGCTCCCGATCGCACCGCCTCCGCCAGCTATAAAAGCCCCGAGGTCCCTCCCGGGCTCTCTTTGCTTCTTCACGGCACGCACGAGGGCACCTCCACCTTCCCACGAGCCCCCTTCACTTCTTCTCTTCTTCCCGAGCTCCGGTAACCACCTCCACCACCACCTCCATCTCCGGTAAGGTGAGGCTGTGCCACCCTCACCGGTGCCAAGCACCCTCACCTCTAGACCTCCCCCATTTCTCCCCAAAAATGGAACCCTCACGTCTTCCCAAACCTCCGCATGTTCCCGCCGGCAGCAGCAAGCCTCACCGGCGACGGAATCGAGCTCCCGTCGCCGGCGGCCACCTCTCCCCTATTTTCCTCCCCCAAATCTCCAATCCAAGGTCGGCTTCCCCTCCCCAGGCCAGCTCCTCTTGCTCGGGCCGGCTCTGCCCCCCTTTGGTCCGGCGCTGGTCCTTACCGGGCCAAGCCCATTTAGCTTAGGATTTCTTGTTCTTTTTATTTAAAACCAGCAGCCCATTCTCTTAGCCCATAGAGTCCAGCCCAAACCCGATTCCAACCCATCTCAGTTATCAAACCCGACCCAAACCGAAACCCTAACCCGTCTGGTACTGTTTGCGGGCCTGGCCCATTAGTGAACCGTAGTCGACCCGTTAAACCCTGAAACCCTAAAATACATGTATATACCCATTTCGATCGTCTCAACATCAGGATTTCAATTCTCCACACCATTAAACCTAATTCTCACTTCTTAATACCCAAAACCCACAAAAACCCTCTCATACCACATATATCCCGATTCCTTGTCCAAAACCCTAACACGCAATATATATCTTCTTCAATCTTCAATCTTTTCAGTGTTCCGATTCCAATCGTACACACCTCCAACCCTAATTCCATTTCTAAACACCTACAACCCCACATACTCCCGCCTTCCCATTTATAGTATTATTTTTTAATTATTTTATATTTTGCTCCCTGCTCGTATTCGTCAAGTTTGGGCTTATGATTGTTTGGATCTTTTTGCAAATAGGACACGGTAGTTATGATCCGACACTTAGGAGGGATGTCGACGGTGAAGATTTTCCTGAAGACAACGATCTAGCCGACCTCGGTACAGTAGGCAAGTCGCACTCCTTTGTTCATGTTGACCCCAATCGCCTGCTAATTATTGTATTGCTAGTTTAGTTAATTATTTCTTGCATGTTAATTTGGTACCGTAATATTTTTGAATGACATCCTTATATAGGATTAGCACCTACGACCCCACAGCCCTTGCTATTTTTTGCATGCCGTATTTACCTTGAAAACCTTAGAACAAATATAAACCATATCAATATCCTTCACCAGCATTAGAGGCTAGGTTAGACTATATTCAGGAATATTGGTAACCTAGAGCAAAACTTGGAGAGTGTGATTTTAAAAAGAAATTGCCGACGATTGGGGACAGAGAAGATGGAGCCTTTCATTTGTTGATCATGTAGCCATACCCCCTCGGTGGAGTAAGGGTAATGGGATGGATTACCTTACTCAGGGCAAATAAGGACAAGACCCTTGTGCTATGTGAAGAACACAGATCCTGCTCAATCACATGTTTGACTTGTCAAACCTGGCCTAGTAATTTATTTCAAACACAAAATCCTTTCAAAATCTGAAATCTTCCTAGGCCTCATTCCTTTTTCTAAGGGTGTGGGCTGGATGGGCTAGGAGGAGGTGGGTTGTTGGTCGAGATAAAAAGGAATAAGACCCAGGAAGATTTCAGAATTTAAAAGGATTTTTTGTTTAAACAAAATTTGAGAAAAGATTCATACTGTTACATCCTACCCCTTTATAAAGAATCTCATCCTCGAGATTGATTTTACTTTGGAAACAACCGCAGGTATTCTCATTGCAGATCTGATTCTTTCTCCCACGTAGCTTCCTGCTCTCTATAATTTTTCCAAAGAACTCGGCAAAATCTGACATTCGGATTTCTCAACTGTCATTTTGTCGCCTCAAGGATTCTAACTGGTTCTTCTTGATACGTCGAGTCGTCTTGAATTTCTATTTCATCTAAGGCTACCTTCTTTTGTGGTGGCTGTATACACTTTCGGAGTTGAGATACATGGAATATGTCATGTACTCCTTTATGCTTCGGACTTAGTTCGAGCTGATAAGCTACTTCGCCAATCCTCTTTATTATCTTGAATGTTCCAACAAATCTTGGTGCTAATTTCCCTTTTGATCTTAAGATAGGTGAAGTCTCCTTCTTTAAGACTAAAATCAAGTCGACCTTTATCGGCATATTGTTTTTGATGAGCTTGAGCGGTCTTTAACTTATCCTTGATTATTCTTACATGAGCTTCTCACCAGTACCAGTCCAGTTGAACGGTGTTCGGCATTCTCTCTCATATAATGCCTCAAACGGTGATATACCAATACTGGCTTGGTAACTATTATTGTATGAAAACTCTACGAATGGTAAGCAAGTATCCCAAGTTGCTCCATATACCAGGGCACATGATCGTATCGGTCTGACCTCTAGTCTGCGGATGATATGCCGTATTGAAAGCTAAATCTGTTCCCATTGCTTCATGTAATTTTCACCAAAATTTGGACATAATTGCAGTCCTTTGTCTGAAACTATTCTTTTGAGGATTCCATGTAGAACCACTATCCTGGTTAAGTATTGTTTTGCTAGCTTCTTCTTACCATAAGTTTGCTTTATCGGTAAGAAGTGCGCTACTTTTGTTAATCTATCAACAATAACCCAAATAGCATCATATCCGACTTGAGTCTTTAGGAGTCCGGTGATAAAATCTATGCTGATTTCTTCCCATTTTCATTCTGGTACTAGTAACTGTTGAAGTAATCCTGCCGATTTCTGATGGGTTGCTTTCACTTGTTGACATACATCACAAAGTACAATGTATTATGCTATTTCTCTTTTCATATTGCTCCACCATAATTTCTTCTTCAAGTCTTGATACATTTTGGTCCCACTAGGATGCATAGAAAACTGCGACAAATGTGCCTCTTATAGAATTAAATCTTTCAATTCCTTCTTATTTGGCACACATAGATGATTGTGGAATCGTAGTATACCTTGATTATCTATAAAGAAGTTTGGTATTTCCTTTTCTTGTAATCCACTTTAAGCTTTTATATATCCTCATCTCTATCTTGTGCTTCTTTGATTTGTTCCGTTAGAGTCGATTGTATTTCTAACGTCGCTACAAACCCTTCATTGACCATGTCCAAGTTTAACTTTTGGAATTATGTCCATAGTTCCGACTGTCCTTTTTATACGACTGATGTACTTTGATACACCTTCCGACTTAAAGCATCAGCAACCACATTTGCCTTGCCCGGTTTATATTGAACATCTAGATCATAGTCCTTTGTCAATTCCAGCCATTTTCGCTGCCTTAAATTAAGTTCTGGTTGTGTGAAGATACATTTCAGACTTTTGTGGTCCGAAAATAGCTCACATTTATTTCCTAGCAAGTAATATCTCTAGATTTTTAGGGCATGCACTACTGCAGCTAACTCCAAATCATGCGTGGGATAATTTCCTTCATGTGGTCGGAGTTGTCGTGATGCATAAGCTACAACTTTTCCGTCTTGCATTAGCATGCATCTTGTTCCTTGCTTGGATGCATCGCAATATATTTGGAAATCCTTCCCTGTATCGGGTAATGTGAGTACAGGGGCTGTTGTCAATTTGGCCTTCAATTCTTGAAAACTCTTCTCACATTTGTTGGTCCATTCAAATGGTTTGTCCTTCTTTAACAATTGTGTAGAAGGGCGAGATAGCTTCGAGAATCCTTCTATCAACCTTCTATAGTAACCCGCCAAACCTAGGAAACTTCTATCTTCTGTTACTGTGGTTCACAGTTTCCATTCTAATGCTGCTTTCACCTTTTCTGGATCTACTTTAACTCCTTCATCTGTGATAATATGTCCTAGGAAGGCAATCTCTTTCACCAGAATTCACACTTAGAGAATTTTGCGTATAGTTGATGTTCTCTTAGTCTTGTCAATACCAATCTCAAATGTTGTTCATGATCTTTCTGAATATTATAGTAGATCAAGATGTCGTCTACAAATACTACCACAAACTGGTCCAAATAGTCCATTAGTACCTTGTTCATTAGGTTCATGAAGAAGGTTGGCACATTGGTCAACCCAAATGGCACTACTGTGAATTTGTATAGCCCATATCTTAGAATAAGACCATAAGATAGGACGGTCTAAGGTTGTTTGCAAAAACCTATTTATAAAATAAAAAGAATTGCAAAAAATATAAGTATTATTGCTGTCTATGTCTAATCTTTGCTATCTTATCTTCCTTAGAATCCCTTCTTACTAATTTGTATTTCAAAAGGGTTTCTGTCCTCCACCAGTTTCAGAATCTCCATTCCAAAGGATGGTGCATCTATATTATACCGATCCTAGTCAACTTGGAGGATGGGCGTCATTACTTTGGAGAATGCTAGAATACCTTAACGTCCCACAACAAGACCTCCCATTCTTACATGCAAAGAATATAATAGTTCAAGGAAGATTTCACCAATGGAAAGGATGGGTAAGGGTGAAGGTTAATAGAGAAATCAACATGTTCACAGGATACAGAACGTTTGAGGATGACGCTAGACTGGAATCCTCAAGGAAAGCAGTTCTTTTCCTCTGTCATTGTTACGACGACATATTTACCTACTCCCAGTTCCATCTCATCCCTCAAGAAAGTGATGAAGACAATAGTATTATGGTTCCCATGCCAGACGATGACGATGACAACGAAACATAAATGGAAATTGTACGCCATATTGCTTCCGCTGAGGTGTTATACGAAGGACTAGGAATGAGCTACCTGGAGGTTAGTAACGAATTACTTCAAGCAAGGGATGATAACCAGAGACTTTCTCTTGAGTTGGACAGGAAACAGAGAGTTGAAGATGGAGAAGAGTCCTCTTGTGGTGAGACACTGAGAACTCTATTGCACATGCCAACTCCTCCACCACCATGTAGTGGCAACCAATCCCATGGCTGTGGAGTAAGGCCGTGTCGTGTAATGAACTCTCATGAGTATTTTCGACGCCTTACTCGTAGACTCACAGAGAATAGAGCCGCGCCGCGGGTTGATCCTGCACCAGCCCAGAATCCTATGCCACCACCTGCTAACGACAAGGAGGAAGAACCTATGGAGCACGTGTGGTACACCGCTAGTAATCCTCCGTCAGATGAAGAGTAATGAGGGTAAGCGTACGAAAGGCCAATGTATATAGTGTAGAATATCCCTGCAACATAGCTAGTAGTAACGCTAGTGTGTAGATAGAGCTTGACCCTATTAGTAGAATGTTGTTTTCTGTGTGTACTTTGATTGTAAATAAGTTGTAATATATATCCTAAGTGGTATGTATACACCTTATGCTTGTAAAAGCTATGTTTATATTTTGTATAATACAACTATTTTTTATCTTGTACAATGTAACTCTCATCTGCTCCTCAAAGTTGGAAAACTCAATTTTTATTATCTTCCTCCTGTCTCTAAAATGATTTTACTAACATAACCCTAACAAAATTTTAAAATGTACAACAAAAGTTTTGGAAAAGAAATAAACAAAATGACGGGAACTAGATCTTAGAGTACCAGAAATGATAATCATGGTGAACATGAATCAATTGGAGGAAAGCCAGGTTTGGCAGAAATTCTAGCGTCCATGGAGAGAAGTAGGCAACAGGCCGAAGCAAATTAGGCATGGATGACGGAAACACAAGCGAAGATGTTAGAGCAAATCGCCGCTAAGTTAGCAGCCCCTACACAAGGAGTAGAAGCAATACGAGAAGATATTGGAAAGACTAGATGTAGTGATTTCCAGAAGACACATCCACCAACTTTCTCAAGTTCGGCTGAGCCTCTTGACGCGGATGACTGGCTCAGAGATGTGGAGAGGAAATTAGAGATTATCCAATGCACGGACAAAGAGAAAGTTTTATTTGCGTCTTATCAACTTCAAGGACTGCGTCATCTTGGTGGATTAATTATCAAGCAGTACACTCTAGGAAACACGACATTTCTTGGAAGGAATTCTCAAAAGAATTCAGTAAGGTACATGTCCCTTCGGGAATGTTTGGCCTCAAACACTGAGATTTCCTTGATCTCAAACAAGGAAATCAGACCATATTGGAGTACCTACATCAGTTTAATTACTTAGCCAGATATGCCAAGGACGACGTCAATATCGAGAAAAAGAAGATGGACCAGTTCGAGCATGGACTGCAATCATCATTGAAGTATCATATGTCATCTCAAGTATATCCCAATTTTCAAGCCATGATTGACAGTCTCTTAAAATAGAAGCAACAAGAAATAGTTTGGAGGAAAGTAGGAAAAGAAAAACACGCCAATTCAGTGACTACTCAAATGCTCCATGAGTAAAAACATGGGTCCCTAGGACTTTTGGGAGACAACAAAAATTACCACCAGCACCTGCGCTTAAACCACGGAGCTCGACCTCTCAAACACAATCCGGGTGCTTCAAATGTAGAGGAAATCATCTCCATAGGGAATGTCCCTACGGTATTACAATAAGCTTTCATTGTGGAGATCCAAATCACCTCAGGAATATGTGCCCAAGGAAGCATTTGCCAACTGAAGTCGCATAGACTGAAGTCAGGAATCAACAGAATGGATTAAGGGTAATGGGATGGATTACCTTACTTAGGGCTGATAAAGACAAAACCCTTGTGCTAAGTGAAGAACACAGATCCCGCTCAACCACATGTTTGACTTGTCAAACTTGGCCTAATAATCTGCTCTACCCAATGAACACCTACAGAATAGCTTGCCGTTCCTCTTCTCTGGAAGGCCCGCAGAAGTGAAAGAGGTGATAGGTCATTTATTGAGAAATCACAACTGGAATACACTCAAATCCCAAACCCCGAAGTTGACACTGGCTGTCAGCTCCCGGGAGAGCGAGTGATGTAGTATTCCTGGGTAGTTACTTTCTATAGAGCAGATAAAATACCTTGTTATCATACCTCTCTCAACACACCGATGGGCATGTGTAAATCTACAGTGACACTAAGAGGTATAGGTATCATGTGGGTAAAGCTGAGCCACTCTGCATAGTTAAATCAAATGGTATTCGAATACACCGTGCTACCGGTTAATGAAGCTGTGCTTAGAGGTGATTCTCGATACAAGGCATAAGTAGAGATTGGTAATGAATAGTTGAATTTGACGATGACCCAGTAGGGTTACTAAAACACAACTATATGGCTTGCTGAGTACGTCATGTACTCATTACTGCACCAATCATCACAGATATGCAAGAAGATGAAGAAAAATCATTCAATGAAGAATACTTGATGGAGATGAATATGAATTTTAGGTCTTATCCGCGCTCGAGACGCCTGTGGTGTAGATTCCTTTTGGTTGTAATATAAACTTTGGGCTCGGATACCCCTGTCAGTTGTAAAATAAACCACTGCTAAATTTATTTTCCAGTTCTATAATAAAGTTTGGATGTTTAATGTTGTGTTGGCAATGTGGCTACTTTGCGTCCGCAATTGAGAAACTCCTGGGCAATTGCAGGTATTTTCTCGCGGCACTGAAAATCAGGGTCGTGATAAACTCCATGAGCTCGAAGATGAGGTAGATGTCACGGAACACATGGTGCGACAGCTAGAGCATGATTTTCTTGATCTCGACGATGTCTGGGTGGCGCAGGAGACTGAGCAACTTGATCTCGCGGAGGATGTAGGTGGCGTCGGAGATGTGCTCGAAGACATCCTTGATCTTCTTGATGATGATGCCCTCGCCTGTGTGGGTGTCGACGGTGGTGGCCACGATGCCGTAGCTGCCCTTTCCGACCACCTCCCCAACCTTGCATCGGGTCGTCTCGCCGTACTCCGTGAAGAACTCCACCTCATCCAAGCCGTGGACACGTACGAGGAAGCCAAGCTGATCTGATCAAACCCACATTCGAGATATGCATCAACCAGAGTACAAAATAGCAAGTATGGCGGGTCCAAAGCATGTACCTTCTTAGCCATGGTGCCTGGGCGCCTGCCGCGCCGGTCACCCCTGCTCCGGATTGATGTACTACCCCGCGCCCTCACCCTTACCTCGGGGGTCCACCGCGTGGTCGCCCTCGTGCTCGTGGTGTTTCGTGCCGCCGCTGGTTGTGACGGTTGGGGCGGGGATGTGCGGATGTCGAGACGGCGAGGGACGAGGGGAGGCACGGTGGGAGCGGAATGGGGGCCATATACATACGGCGGGAGAAGGAGCATATGTGGGCAGTGGACGCCCGATCACAACGGGAGCGCGGGGCACGGCTAGGGGGAGGGGGACGGGCTGGGTTTGTGCTTGTGGGGGCGGCGCGCGCGGCACGACGGGAGCAGGTCTGCAGGAGTGGATAGGTTGGACGTCGAGGCTCTGGGAAGCCAGGAACACGGTGCTAGCAACTTAGCAAGGGAGGTTTGTTTTGCTTCGATTTTAGGAAAATTTTGGCGAATTTTGTGAAAATTTCCACTTATCACCCATCGATTATCGTCCGAGTCTAATATTCAACACGAATTCTCCGAAACTGTTTAATTTGCACCTTCATGGGATTAAGCGTCTTCAACGGAGAAGTACAGTCTCACCAGAGACTTGAACTTTGACAACAATTCCTTATCTCCCTTGTATCTGTGATTGTTTCCATCCCTTCATACTTTTTTCCTACATATCTTGTTTTCTAGTATCCATATATTTTGATTTGGTTACATATTTAGATAATCCTCTATTCCTCCTTCTAATCGATAGCGTTGATCCTTTCAAGTGATCTAATATCAACGGCCGGTGAGATGAATCTTAACTCCACGTGCTAATCTAATATCACATACAAATGATCAGCTAATTATGATTTGTACTTTAGTTCTGCGTGATCTAATATCATATACAAACAAACTACCGACTCAGTATAACGACCGGTCTACTGACTCATGACGTAAACTTTATTTTTCAAACTAGTCTAATAATATAAAAATTTTATCATAAACATATTAAAAGTGTTTCTCGTATAATTGCACTGGACAATATGCTAGTTATGTCAAAGAAAGTATGGCCGCGAAAATGCATTTAATGTGTGTTTATCAGAGCTTTTGAAAAATAAAATGATTTGTAACTCATAAGGAAGTTTCTCCTTTTTAATCGAAAGACAGGGATTCTCTACCTTGTGAATTTATTTAAAAAATTAGGCATTTGTGAATTTATTAATCGAAAGCGCTTACGAAACTGACACTTTGCTATGGCTCTACACTTGCTCCAAATATTATCACAATCAACTTCCCCCAAATATTATGTAAAAAAAACTTGCTCCGACCGAGTACATTCTGTTTACCTAAACATGTTCCAACATGAATCAAGCTTCAAATTATCTGGCCATTTCTTCCTTTCCACAAAACAGATCACGGCTCAAGCAACCATAAGTTCAACACCACCATCTATTTTATGTTATTTTCTAAAAAGATGGATTCAATTCTGGCGCTGTGTCTCATTGCAAAGTCAGAGTCTTAACAACAAGGCATGGAGAAGAGGAGACGAGCCATTTTACGAACATAGCAAGCTATGTAGCATGTGACCAGTAGGCTGCAGGTAGACAGCGTCACAGCGGAGCCGTTCAACGGTTCAACCACTTTGATCGTCGGCAGGAACACCAAGGGTAGCTTCCAGCAATAGGGCCGGCGCTGGGCCCGTTCAGCCAGGGCGACCGCCCTGGGCCCCCAAAATTCAAAGGCCCCAACCCAGGTCTGCATGTACTATGTGTATGAGTGTATCAGCCCAACAAAGCACCCCAGTAATGCAATAAGCATTGCTGCAGCAGCTTCAGCCTGCTTATGTGCTCACGCTGGTGAGGCCCATCCGGTCAATCAAGCCCATAGCGACATCTTATCTTTCGCCGTAGCCAGCTCTGCTCTACTCGCATCAGCGTCATACCAACTTATTATTCAGGAACAAAACCCTCTACTGAGTCACTTCAGACTCCGCCTCAATATGTGCCGATGATGAAGAGACTCTAGCAGCTGAGAATGGCAAATATGACATTGTAAAATATATTTGAGGGAAAGAGTGTTTAGAAGTATATTCAGTTTTTTTCCTTAGCTCATAAAAGTTGAAGTCATATTGAGCTATGGAAATACTGCATAAGATTGTCGAAACTTTTTCTCAAAATGGTTTTTTGATATTGAGTTAGGTGATCTTTTCTCTGAATTAATAGTGTTGCAAATGACCGTACCAGATGAGCCAATATATGCTACCAAGATTTTTGAATTTGTTAGAGGCATAGACATTTTTCCAAAGAAAATCAAAGAGTTCTATGCCACAGTGTGGGTAGAACAAAGCAATCAGGATGTCATGCTCTGGAGAACAAGAGGTCAGCTGCTATCCATAACAGCTCCAGAGTTCAACAGTCTATTTCATGCACCAGTGGAGCCTGGCATGCCAAATTTGTTCAAATTAGAGCCAGTCTCTAATGTTGACATAAGGAAGTTCTATCCAAGGAACTTTTCATTTCCTGTCAGTGCCCCAGCAGATCATGTTTACTTTTAGGGGATCACAATCACTACCAAGCATCTTGTGAAGATTCTAAATGTCACCATTCAGCCTAAGGGAGACAACACAGATGCAGTATATAATCCAGTATGGTAGGTATTGGTGCACATAGCCAAGAATCAGCATTTTGATGTAGCAAGATACATCTTTCATGAAATAGATGCTGTTCAGAAAGATAAGAAGGCTAAGCTGAGGTATGGATCATACATCATGTACATGATCCTTCAACGAACAGGTCTTCCAGAATCAATATTTGACATCTCAGTGAAGACAATCAAGATTCAACTTAGACCTCAGGTTGATGATTATTCTGATGAGGTTGTTGTTCCTGCTCTTTTTGGAGACGCCCCGAACACAGCTGTGCCAGTCCCCGGTGACACAGCTGCTCAAACAGCTCCTCAGATGCCATCACCTCAAGTTTAAGTGCCTACTGGTGTCACTGCTGATCCTTTTGCAGCTGACCCAGCTGAACTAGTATATGTGACACATGTGGCTGACGATGGCACTCTATCCTCCTCTCTGATGACCCAAACAGCAACCAGAGCCTATCAGAACAAGGTCATGCCAACTCAGTTTGCAGCTCTGCGCAGAGAGAATCTCCAACTCCGAACAGAAGTAAACAGTCTGCACTCCAAGGTTGACCAACTGCAGACTCAGCTCTCAGAGGTTCTCTAGCTGTTGAAAACCAAGCTCTCCTGAATGTTTCTTCTCTTAACCCCTTTCTGGTGTTTTAGTGTCAAAGGGGGAGAAATATAAGAGGGAGAGTATCTATGGAGTATTTTGGAAATAGGGGGAGTGTTATATATATTTTGGTGTATCAAGACCTGTTTTATTGTGAATTCTTCTGTCTTGATAACATTAAATCAGTGTTTTATGTTCTGATGTAGTAATGTTCTTGATATGTGTGGATGGTGTTTACTCTGATATAATTCTCCTCACATATCTTGCCTACATATACATATGTTTACTCTGATCATAGTAAATATGAGTAAATGCTCTGAACATGCTTTAATCTGCTGATTAAATTGAGCATTGCTCTGACCATGAAATTTTATGCTCTGATCATACTAACTGCATCAATATCAGTTCAGTTAAATCAATCTCTTATGATCTATCAAATTCTCTGAACTAATAAAAGTGTATGTTGTAAGAAAATACTACTCACACCTAAAATTTAAACCTGTGCATTTGCATGTTAAAAGCAAATCTTTTGTGCACAGCTTCAGGGGAGTATATTCTAACAATCTGCACATATATCACTCATTCAAATCTTTGTTTGAGGTTGTTGAATGGGTTGCCACTAACCACCAAAAAGGGAGAGATTGAAAGATCATATAGGCCCCTAGTTGGTTTTGATGGTTAATGGTAACTCAAACTAGAATCTAATGTTTACAATGAGTGTAAGCAGGATTAATAGGTTCCAGAAAAAAGTGTCATCAAGGAAAGGATGACCACCCAAAAAGTACAAAGGTGGTTTCCAGGACAAGAGGATGGCTGTGCTAAGCAGCTGTACCACAGCTGTGAAGAAGCCAGTGCTGTGCAAGGAGTTGCAAGCAAGGTGATAGTGGCTTGATGCGTCAAGGACTGTGACTGCAGCTGGTGGCAGGTAAAACCTAGATTTGCTAGTTTCCTTGAGTCCATAGGAAACACCCGTACTATCAAGAGGGATGAAGCAGTAATGATCTATGGAGGTTCTTTTGCTCAATGCTCAGAGTGTTGGACAGTGGCACTGATGCTATCAAAGTCGACAGACGACACCGAGACCGTGCGGTTGCCCCAATGGCTTTTTCCGGCTGCAAAAAAAAACCTCATGGCAAAGCGGACAGGGGCGAGGGCGTACTGACGCAACGACCGGTGGCAATGGCACCCGAGGGGGAACCCGACAGGGTAGTTGGCTGTCACCGGTGAGCTGCTCACGGGCGCATGCCGAACGCCAGGGGCATCAGACACGTGGAAGGGATGCCCTGACCAACGGGCTCTGCTGGTTAGCGGCAGAGAAGAAGCGAGTTTTGAGCTATAGGTAGTTCAAATACTGCTCAAATATTTTTGAAAAATTTATACTTAAGTTCAGGGATATAAATAACCATCAGATATAAAATTTTGTAAAATTTGGATAAGAGAAAATTTACTGAATTAGGGGTTTTCAGTTCTTTCCATTTGAAAATAATTTGAAAATCTTTTATTTGAATAGGCAATTGAATTTCAAATGACTTGGAAATTTTTGTAGAGTCTCTCTGAGATTTTTAGGACTTATAACATTTACTAGAAGGAAATTTGGGGTGCATTTGGTTCCATAACTTTTATTTAAGTTGATTCTAGTTCAAAATTTTAGGGTTTTTGATTTGAATCATTTGGAGTGCTCTACATGCTGAAATGAGATGATGCAAAACCATATTGTTACATGTTGATCTCCACTGATCTCATGTACAAAAATTTACACAAAAGAGGGTCTTCACAAAAAAAAACCCCTAATTAAGGAAGAGCGGGTCCCCACACATCGGTGTGAAGAAGTTCAAGAGGAGCTAAAGTTATGAATAGAATTACTAGAAGGTAACCGATGACTCTTAGCACATTGACAAGCATTGCAAAATAGGGACTCTTGGCCAAGGGAACAAGAGAGTTTATTTGACGTAATAATGGAGTCGATGACACTATCCGAAGGATGACCGAGACATTGATGCCACTTACGGAAAGACACCTTGACTCTAGAGGGTGCATGACGAGATGATGATGACGAGGCATGACCAAACAGGATGGGATAGAGACCGCCATGACTTCTACCGTGTAGAATTATTTTTCTCATGTCCTTGTCCTTAACAAAGAGAGAATTAGGGTGAAACTCAATAAAAAATTATTATTGAAAAAAAGCTTGTGAACAAACAAAAGTTGTTTACTAATATAAGGAACATGAAGAATATTTTTTAGCACAAGGGAATTAGATGAGCTAGAAGTTGAAGAATGACCAATATGCAAAAAAAATTATTTGCAAACCTGCACCATTAACCACTTGCACTTGATCCTTGCTGGTGTAGCACTCGGGCACGGTCTGGTGGTCGAGGTCGCTCGCTCGTTAGGTGTCCGGTGGCGCCAGCATCGACATACCAATTGTTGTCAGTATGGCACAGGCCTGTAGACGTGGAGTTGCCTGAGCGGTAGTCCTCTGGCTGGTAGGCATGATTAAAGCACTACCGACACTTCAGCGCTTCCTGCCCAAACTTCCCGCAGACCTAGCACTTAGGCCACTTACACCCTCCTCCATTGCCATAGCCATCATCGTGGTCATGACCTTGTTGTTGCCCGCTACCACGGTTGCCGCCACGACCAGTGTTGCCTTCATGTTGGTGAGAGTTGTTACTGTCAATGGGAAGCATGGTGCTGTTTGCGGAGGATGAAAAATCACCCGATTGGGTGTGCTGTTCCTACTGAGCACTGTAGGAGAAGAGGAACGAATAGAAGTCATTGAGGGTCACTGGGGCATTGAACATAGTAAGGGAAGCCATGAGCACATCATACTCTGGCACAAGACCCGCCCTAATATAGCCGATCACCTACGACATCGGACAAGACATGCCTGACGGTCGCCATCTGATCAGCGCAGCTCGCCATCTTTTGGTCAAACTCAATGACAGTCATGTCCTTCTTCAAGGTGGATAGCTTGCACCAGATTTGCATGACGCTTGCCCTATTCTAAGCTGAAAACATGACATGCAGTGCGGTCCAGACAACAGCGAAGGTGGCCAAGCGGGTCATCTGCTAGAGGATCTCATCACTCATCGAGGAGAGGAGTGTGTCGAGGACCCTCTGGTCCAGTCGGAACCAACGCAGGTAGGCTCATTTCCTCATAGACCATCTGAGGCGGTGCAGCTCTAGAGTTGTCGAGGTATCCGAACAGGTTCTGGTCAGACAGCACCGGCACGGCTTGCGCCTTCTAGAGTAGAAAATTGGTGCAGGAGAGGCGGACGGTGATGAGCCGCTGAAGGAAGGGGACGCCGCCACAACGCTGGATGGACTAGAGACGATCGTGCCGACAGTGTTGTTTTGGGGTTCACTCGATGTGGTAGACATGGTGGAGAGTTTTTTTTTGAAAAAGCAAGATTAATATTGCACTGCCTTACTGCATCAATATGATACATATAGAAAATAAACCCCCTGACCTCTGCACCAACTATGGATGCACACAACCAAATTACTAAAAGGCTGAAAAAATCGGTGAAAAAAGACAGGAAGAAAAAAAAAGGCACGCAATGACAAGTTGTCAAACACAAAACAAGTCAAGGCTGAGCCACTGTAGCCTCTACGCCAGGGGCCACCAGGAGATCATCCACACATGAACAAACAACTGCGTAGTGATGAGATGTAGAAGGGCCTAGTCAGCCAACTGACGCCTCCAACGAGGGGTACGACTTGCATCATCCTCGTTGGATTCGACTAATGAAGGCTAAATCTAGGGTTTTCACCCCAAGCAACTTGCAACAGTGTTCCACAGCAATGTCTTTAGGAAGGGAACACTGCAAAATGGTCGTCGCCGCTGAGTCCGGCCAGCGAAGGTCACCCGTAGGGTTTTCACCGTAGAGAGTAGGTACGAAGCTCCAGACTGAGCCCAAACACGTCTCAATCGCTAGATCCAGCCAAAGGCCAAACCACCACTTAATATCTTACTCCGCCTCCACCCCAGCTGGTGGCCGTGGACATGGACCCTAGACACACGCTGCCTGAAACTTCAAATCTGCTTCTTGGATCACCCCGGCTACCGAATGACAGCTTTTGCTAGGGAAAGGAGGCACTCAACGGCTACCAAATGCTGGTTTTTGTTGGAGGTCGCCTTGGGAGGGAAATCGGCATCCACCGAAGATCTTGAATCTGTGAAACAACACCAGTGCATAGTTGACCGCCAGACGAAGTGCTCGATGTAGCATAGCTCGAACTGCCAATGCCGCCACCCACTATTACAGTCATCGATGCATCGCCATCTCCACCAACCATCGAGGCAAGGCTGTCGGAGACCACCGGGCTGTCCTCTATGCGCGCGTCGAGTGCCGATAGCAGCAGCACCAGAATAGGCACCTAGGGTCGCGCCGCTGAGAGCAGGCCCGAGCGAAGGGACCACCACCATCCTGCGTGCAGCCGCCGCCGTAGCCCTAACGCCGGATCTAGGTGTGTCGGCCCGCCATAGGCCATCTGTGCGACCATCGCAACCTGATTGCTGATCTGCCCCGGAGTGGATCTATGCTTGTCGACCTAGATCTAGTGAGACGTTGGGGCGCAGATGCCCTGCAAGGACAGGAGTGACCCAAGAAGCCGCAGAGGTCATCGAAGTCGCGAGGAGGGGCCGAGGCTGGCAAGGTCGTGGGGAAGGGCTGAAGTCGTGGGGAGACGCCGAGGTTGAAGTGATGCAGATGGCCCGCCACGGCCGTCCGCTGCGTGGGCTTTGCCCGGCGGCATAGGGCGACGACGATGAGAGGGATGAAGGAGGAGAGGGAGGCGGTTGGCGAGGCTGGGAGGGGTCGCCGCCCGAGTCACCCTAGGAATGACCCGTGTGGTGGGATGGGGTCGTGGCTTTGATACCTAGTCAAGAGATTGGTTTGGTTTGCCACAATGCCTCATAACAGGGTTTGGGATCTATTTATATTACTAGATGACTTACATCTTAAGATTACAACAAATCATAGGATCCAAACTAATTCCTAGAATCACGACAGAAGTAACCATACACGTATTGCCGGATATGCTACGATTTACACCTGAAACCTTATAGTTGGTTTTAAGAACGTACGCATTCCGACTTCAGATGGATGAACGAGCAATACTAAAGCATTTCGACTGGCCAGAGAAAAGAGCAGACGCGTTACGAGACGCGGCTGCGAAGTATCATGGGCTTCTACAGTTAGAGAAGCAAATTCGTCGTTTGTCGATGATCGCGCGCTCCATCGTGACGCAGCGCTCGGTAAGATGTACTCACTGTTCGAAAAGTAGGTCTTCCTTATGGTTCCGGCTGAATTTTATGTTCCGTTGCCAGTACTGATCAGAATATCAGAGTAGCTTTGATGCACGCACCGAGTCAAATTCCCCTGTTATTATCCTCAGGACAGAGAAGAGTATCTACAAGTTCTTACAAGATCGCGATGCCGCTGACGCGAAGAACAATCTTATCTCACGGTACAAGGAGCAAGACATTCCAGTAGCCTGGATGTCGGACACAGGTTTAATTGTCAAGGTGCATTTCGTTAATTACTCTTTTCGAGCAATTAGCACCGTGGTACCTACCTAACTGGGCATTCTCATCTCAATTCTCGCATGCGTTGTGATGTAATTTCGCAGATCAAGTTGGCGTGCGTCAACCTAACAAAACAGGACATGATACGGGTGGTTTTGGAGGTTGATTGTTTATGAGGCACCAGCCAAGAGCAGAACAGGAAGCCAAACTCTTCCAACGTCTGAAAGAGCAAAACAGAGAGGTATTGCTCCATCAGGGTGTGAGGTTTGCCTTCCGAGTTCATCAGGTACAACAAAATCTCATCGATCTCATATTTTGTTGATAGATATGATCTACGGTTTTCGGTTTTATATGAAAAAGAATGAAATTGCTTGTGGACTGAAGTAACTTAGCAGTATTGTCGTTACCTTGATCATAGTTTGCAGGCGAATTCACTGCTCAGAGGTTGGGTGCTTTTGATGATCTAAAAGACTAAAACGACGGCACACTGACGGAACAAATTAGCAACATGTAAACTATCACAGATTTTAGTTTCCACCTTTCCATAAGATGGATCAGAAACAAATAAAAACATGTAAATGTAAATTGTCACAGATTTTAGTTCCGAACTTTCGATACGATGGATACAAGATAAACATTTTAAATGTGTCACGAAAAGAATTTTAAGTGATAGTGTGTATGTCAGTGTCTCGTTGATCCAAAGCAACGAACAAAGCCTTCTTTCGAATTTGTACTGTGCTCGTCGGCGACACACGTCGCCGTGCATGCGTTACGACACTTACGTGCCGCCACACGTCGCTCGGGGCACGCACACTTAACTCCTCCCAGCAATCGTCCCAACGACCAATCCTCTCTCCCCGTCCATCTCACGGCTCTTGTCATGGCAGATCGGCCGCGAGGCTCGTTGCCAGCCATACCCCGTCCGGCCCGGCCCCGGAGCGGCCAAGCGTCGACGGTCTACTCGCCCCTCCGGCGCGCCCAGTCCCACGCGCCCACCCACTCCAATATCCATCTCCTCGTCTACCTCGCGCTCGCCGTCACCCTCGCCGCCCTCCTGGTCCTCGCCAGCGTCACGCTCACAGTCACCTTCGTCGCGCTCGTCGTCCTCAGCCCGCTCGTGCTCCTCATCAGCCCTCTCTGGGTGCCGGTGGCGGTCGTGGCCTTTGTCACGGGGGCCGCCTCGCTCTTCGCCTTCAGCCTCATCGTGGCCGCGCTGGGCGCGGGCACGTGGGCGTACCGGTACCTCACGGGGCGGCACCCGTGGGCGCGCACCAGGTGGACTACGCGCGTGGCCGGATCGCGGACACGGCGAGCCACGTGAAAAGCTACTACTACGGGAGTGGGTACGGCCAGGCGAAGGACGCCGCGCCCGTTGCATAGGCCGTTGGCGGATGGGCCTCCCCCTCCTTCCTGCGCGTGTTTTGTTGGATCCGTTTTACGAGTTGTATTTAGCTGGAAGTGGCTCGATTCTGGCAAGGTATATACTATACTGAAAAGCGTTTTAGTGAGAAGTTACCGTGCTGGATCCTTGATCATGTGGTCATCAACTCTGCACATCGCTGACTGTATGTGTATGCGGCACGTGTGCTATGTGACTGGCGAGATTGGGGGGCACCGGGCACGCTCGGCTCAGCATCCGAATTCTGGCTATGATGGAAACCTGTTGGGAAGGCAGAGCTGAACTATCTCGTTGTTCCACGCTGCTTACCAACTCAACAAGGGGAGAGAAATCGCTAGATGGTGTTGCGCGGATCAGGCTGGAGTTCTGCACTTCTGCGTAACTCCCGTGAAAATATCAGTTGCCGTAGCTGATGGGTTCCGCGAAACAGGTCCGGGAGCTGCTCGGCGGCAGGTAAAGTTCACCGTGCTGGAAACAACGGCAGGCTAACATGGCGCGGTACAACTGTACAAGCACAGGGATTGGGTAGCCGTTGCATCGGTGTAACGTATGCTTCGCCTTATTTGTTAACACTAACGTCTTGCTGTTTTTACTTTCCGACGCGCTCTCGTGGACTTCCGAGGGTCGCGCACGCGCGTCCATTCCAGTGGAAACAGGTCCGGGAGCTAGCTTCCTGGCGCAACAATTTGACTTCAGTGGGATCTTGCGGTCTCATATCTTAGCATGGATACCAGAATTATTTGTACTGGGAAGTATCACTAGTACTATGCATGCGTCCAATACAGTGAATGATAAACAGTTGAACGACTTATCATCTACCAAATCTTTTCTCGCGAGAAGGATTCATCCGCCAAATCTTACACGACAAGAGAGTGAGATCCTCGCAAAAAGAAAAGAAAAAGACGAGAGTGAGAGCTACTACTTACACTACCTCGGACTAAAATAATGCTCACCCTTCTGTTCCTACGTACGTACTCCCAACAGAGAACAGACCAGAACAACATGATCTTGAATTCTTGATGCCATCATACAGGATACAGCCAGAGATGGCAAACGGCCGGGAACAACAGTGATTTAGTAAAAGGAAAAAAATATCTGCGCCTACAGTGAAATCTGAGAGAAGGAGAAAATTGAAAAATCTAGAACAGAAATCTTCCATTGGTTCGTTCTTGCATTGCACCTGCCGCGAGGTGTACATCGGTCTCATGCTCGATCCATGCATCTGAATTCGAAAGAATGGGCAGGGCTCAGCAGCGGAGACCGCGGAGGCGCCCGGGCCTGCCACAGCCGCTGCCCCTCGCTGTCATAGTGTATGGCCCCGTTGAACTCCAGTGGCTGGCACCTCTGGCCGAGCAGTATCGTCCGCCGCCCACACGCACGGCTCGTCGGCGTCGGCGTCGGCGTCGGCCTTGCCGCCGTCTCGGCCGTCCTGACCATTCCCGACCATCCTTTTGCTCGACGTCTCGGTCGCCCCCTTCAGCTTCCTCAGCGTCTTGGGCTGGACGAAAGGGCTGATCAGGCTGTCGCCGCCACCGCCACCGCACGAGAAAAATTGCGGTCTGCGGATGGCGGAAGAGGACGTGATCCTCTTGTTCCGGCGGCGGAGCCTCAGCCGCCGAGCGATGGAGGAGATGAGGAATGACATGGCGTCGAACATGGTCTGGTGAGCCTGTCAGGGCTTGGGGGAGGTGGAAATTGAGGAGTCTTCTTGGATTTAATGCATGAATTAGAGTATGGGACGTGATTTGGGAAGGCTATTAATAGGGGAGCTAGCTAACGCCTAGTAGATCAGTGGACCGTTTGACACCTGACAGGAAGAAATTCAGGAACGATATTTTGAAATGGATAACGAAACAGTCAATTGCGCATAGGAGGTTGCAAGTTTAATTGCTAATTACGCTGTTTGAGAATCAACCAATCCGGATTGTTACAATTTCATAAGTGGGGAATTTATTTGGCAACATAAATCTTTGTTTGTTACGCACAAGACATCCCTCGGCTCGGCTTCAGCTACCCAGGCAGCAAACCCAAACCCTACACCAGGAGCCCTCGCCACCGCCCTTCCTTGCCAGCGGTGGATGCATTGTTGCTGGCATCTACCGCGGCAATGGTGGGGCCTATCTCCAAAGGGGGGCGGGTGGTATGTGTGGCAGAGTCGTGAGGGGGAGGGGAGGGGTTGCTCCTCTAAGGCAAGCGGGGCGGGTGCACCGGCAGCGGCAATGCGGCTGATTTCTCACGGGTGTGCGCGCCAGCTACGGCGGAGGGTCGGTGCCGTGTGCCGCTAAGGCTTGGCATTCGGTTTTTTTCGGTTAATTTGGTTTGATCCATCTGGTGTATATTTATTTTGGTTTTGCTAAGTTAAGACTCGAAATTTCCACTGGGCAAACTAGAACCCGAACCAAACAGCCTAGAATAATTCAATTCGGTCTATTCATTACTCGTGAAACCGAACAATGGCGCTGTGGACGAGCAGGCGTGGGAGTGATGTGACACTGGTGCGGAGGGGCGAAGGGAGGACCAGCGGAGAGGATCGCCGCGCCACACCATTGAGAAGGGGACCGCCTCGCCTTGCCGCCAAGTAAGCTGTCACCTCACCACGCTGCTGAGCAGGGGGCTGCCTCGCTGTGCGCCGCTGAGCGGGGGCCATGCCGTCGCGCCACAGATCAAGAGACCGTCTCACCATGCGTCATCGACAGGATCTAGGGTTGGGGACTTGGGGGAGTCCAAGGCGAAAGTGGGGATAAGGCAGTTGCAGGCTTGCAGCTTGGGGTGTGGGGAGTGATAGGTTTTTGGCTTTGGGCTGGGCTAGCTAGACTGGGCCTTACATTATGTGTAGAGCATGAGCTTTGTGAATATTTTAGGTTATGTGGCCTATTCAGCTTCTATAAACTCTAAACCCGATTTAGAACCAACAAGCGGAACAGCAACCCGCAACAGAATTGGAACCGAACCCGAAACCCAAAAGTTGAACTACCTGACAATTCGGTTAATTTGGGTCGGTTTGGGTTCGGTTATTCGATTTCGGTCAAAATGTGCCCAACCTTATGTGTCATAGTGGCTAGCGGTTGAGCTTCAATAGGCGCGTCAGCGGCCACGTGAGAAGGCATGCGATGGTGGCCAAAGGGACAAGTGCACTGCGACGGCGGCCGATCACGGATGCATGAGGCACCAGATCTGGCCATGGGGCTCTCGATATGCAGGGCTTGTCTCTAGATGCACCCAATGAAGGGGGACTGGCATGGATTTAGGCTGCATGGTGCTACTGCGGGTGGATGCGATGGCATGGTGCGTGCCTACGGTGGTCCAGCGGCTGCTCTGTGGTGGCTTTCCTTGGATCAGCTGGTGCGGATGGGAGGAGGTCAAGGCAACTCCGGGTGAAAAACCCTGTTGACCTTGTTCGGAACTGATGACGATGATGCCCGTATGCGATGTTTACCTTCTCAAATGTGTCTTCTCCTCTTCCCAGGGTTTGGGCTCCGGTGGGAACCTCATATCAAGATCTTCCTGGATCAGACGATGGCTGTGTTTCTCCATTGTTTCCTTCCTTGGAGGAATCGTCTTGGAGTCGGCCACAACTAGAGGCACCACTAGTCAACGGCTTGTTTGCGTGGATGCCGGGGTGGCTACCCTAGATCCTTTGGCATCGCAATTCGTGCGGCAACAATGATGGGGCAAGTGGAGTTGGGTCGTGGCATGACTTTCGTTGTCGATTGTCTGGTGTGTCAATTAGGTTTCTCTGCACATCATTTTCACTATGGAGAGATACGATTCGAGATATATAGAGATCAGCCAATTGGCTAGCTGAGATTTTCTCTCGGACAGGAAGAAAGTGTGCTACTTTGGATAGGCGATCAATGATTACCACCCAAATGGCATCATTTCCCTTCTGAGTTCTTGGAAGGTCGGTGATAAAATCCATACCGATCTCATCCCACTTCCACTCAGGGATAGGCAGAGGTTGGAGTGTGCCTGCGGGTTTTTGGTGTTCCACCTTAACACGACGACACACATCACATTCAGAGATGAATTGAGCGATTTCCCGTTTCATTCGGGAACACCAGAATCTCTGCTTCAGATCTCGGTACATCTTTGTACTACCCGGATGAATAGACAGGAGAGAATCATGGGCTTCACGAAGGATGGAATCTCGAAGATGTTTATTCTTCGGCACAACAAGGCGATTGCCAAATCGAACAATGCCCTGATCGTCGACTGAAAAACATTTAGCAACTCCGCTGGCAATGTTTTCCTTGATCTTGCTGACACCTTTGTCTTGCTTCTGAGCAGACTTGATTTGGTCTTCCAAGGAGGATTGGATTTCAAGGTTATGGAGGGAACCAAAGGGAACGACTTCGAGATTAAGCCGAGCAAATTCCTCATGGAGGAGCGGCTGATGTTCTTGAATCATTAGATTGTTACAGTAGGTTTTCCGGCTAAGTGCATCTACAACGACATTAGCCTTACCAGGTTGGTAATGGAGACCTATATCATAATCCTTGATCAATTCCAGCCATCTTCGTTGCCGAAGGTTCAGATCGGGCTGAGTGAACAGATATTTCAAGCTTTGGTGGTCGGAGTACAATTCACAGCGATTACCAATAAGGTAGTGCCGCCAAATCTTCAAGGCATGAACCACCGCAGCGAGTTCTAGGTCATGGGTTGGGTAATTGAGTTCATGTGGCCTTAACTGCCGGGAAGCATAAGCTACCACATGTCCTTCTTGCATTAACACACAACCGAGACCCAGGCGAGAAGCATCACAGAAGATGTCAAAGTTTTTGTGGATATCTGGAAGGACAAGAACAGGAGTGGAGGTTAATCTGCACTTCAGCTCTTGGAAACTTTCTTCACATCTTTCGGACCATTCAAACTTCTTTTCCTTTTTGAGGAGTTCGGTCAATGGTTTGGCAAGCTTGGAAAAGTCCTTGATGAAACGGCGGTAATAACCGGCTAGACCAAGAAAACTCCATACTTGAGTGACCGATTTGGGTTGCTCCCAATTAAGAACAGCTTTGACTTTACTAGAATCCACGGCGACACCTTTCGCCGAAAGCACGTGGCCTAGAAAAGCGACTTCTTCAAGCCAAAATTCACACTTAGTGAATTTCGCATACAGCTGATGTTCACGAAGTTTGCCCAAGACAAGATTCAGATGCTCGGCATGATCTTCTTTGGTCTTGGAATAAATCAGGATGTCATCAATGAAGATGATTACAAAACGATCTAGATATTCCATGAAGATGGAGTTCATCAACCTCATGAAGGTAGCAGGAGCATTGGTTAGCCCAAAAGACATCACGGTATACTCGTACAGCCCGTAGCGAGTTGAAAATGCCGTTTTTGGAATGTCTTCGGGTCGGATCTTGATTTGATGGTAGTCCAACCTCAAATCAATTTTAGAGAAGACTGAAGCTCCGGTTAACTGATCAAAAAGATCATCAATGCAAGGGAGAGGATATTTGTTTTTGATCGTCACCTCATTAAGAGGTCGATAGTCAACACACATCCGGAGGCTCTTATCTTTCTTTTCCACGAAAAGAGCTGAACACCCCCAAGGAGAGGAACTGGGTCGAATAAAACCTTTTTCTTCTAACTCCTGAATCTGTTCCTTCAGCTCGATTAATTCATCCTGAGTCAGTAGATAGGAGCAGTTCCAGGAATCAACTTGATAACAAATTTAATCTCGCGATCAGGCGGCAGACCTGGTAGCTCGTCAGGGAAGACATCTGGAAAATTGCAGACCACTGGGACATTGGGAAGATCAGGAAGGAACTTGCCTTCAAGAGCACAAAGGCGGTGGCTGACAGATCCCAGATCACAAAGAACAGTTTGACCGGAAGGATGGAAAAGAGTTACGGTATTGGTTGCACAATCAATTAGGGCTTGATGCGCGGTTAACCAATTCATACCCAGGATGATATCGATGTCGGTGGAAGCCAAAACGATCAAGGTAGCATAGAACTCAAGATTTGCGATTCTGACGCAAACTTCACGACACTCTTGAGAGGCTCTCATCACCGAACCCGGTGCAAGGATAGATAACGGAATCGACATACTCTCAAAAGGAATATTGTGCTTCTCAGCAAAACCCTTAGCTATAAAAGAATGAGAAGCTCCCGAATCGAAAAGGACGGAAGCTGGAATAGAATTGACAAGAAGCATACCCAAGACGACGTCAGGCGCTTCCTGAGCTTCTTCGGCGACCACGTGATTCACGCGACCGTGACCGGCTGGTTGAGGCTTTGGATTCGCTTTCTGAAACTGAACATTGCCTCGAGCTTGACCTTGTCCTGGATTAGGGTGAGGTGCAGGATTCTGATTTCGGGGGCATTCACGGGCATAGTGGCCAGGCTGGCCACACACAAAGCAGACTCCAGGGGACGGCCTTGGAGCGGGATTAGATGACTGCCCTCCAACTGGTCTTGCTTGGAAATTCTGCTGAGGAGGACGAGGGACAAAACCCGATGGTCTTGCAGAAGGAGTAGCGCGGTTGAACGCGCTAGCTGGAACCCAAACTCTCCTTTTCTGGGAACTGGAGCTTGATGGTTTGGCAGCATCACGAGCATGCTTGCGCGATTCTTCAAGTGACTGCCTGCCATGCTCCATCTTGATGGCCTTGTTCATTAGGGCTTGGAAATTTGCGAAATCAAAGGGAAGCAGCTCGTAGCGAATCTCCGGGTTCAGACCTTTGCGGAACTTCTCCTGCTTATCCGCATCGGTGGCAACGTCATTGGGAGCATAACGAGCCAAATGATTAAACTGATGGAGGTACTCAGTTATACTGTTCTGCCCTTGCTTCAGATTGTGAAACTCCTCCTTCTTGACCTCCATTGTTCCATCTGGGATATGAGCTCCACGGAAAGCAGCACGGAACTCAGACCAGGTAATCTCATGATCCTTTTCTTGCATGGAGCGGAAACTTTCCCACCAGGCAGCTGCGGCACCTTCAAGCTGGAAAGCCGCGAAGTTCACTCGATCTGCCGTGGCAACGCGCGCTGTCTCCAACTTGCGCTCGATGGTGCGAAACCAATTGTCGGCATCCAGAGGGTCGTCAGAGCGACTAAACACAGGAGGTTGAGTCCGAAGGAACTCAGAAATCCCAACACGATCATCAGGTTGACGGCCGGTGTTTTGCACAAGGCGCTCCAGCAGTATGGTTTGTTCCATACGATTACGCTCAATCTGCATCAAGACTTCAGCCATAGTCGGCGGTGGAGGGGGAACATCACCGGCGTGACCGGCACCATGATCTGCTGAGCGCTGATTGCCAGCCATCCTGCAGTAAGGAAGAGAGGTTACTTCCAAACTCAGGATCGAATCATAAAGAAAGTTTACGGTGGAATGTACTGAGGAAACTAAACAGTGTGGAACAAGATAAATGCTAAATATGTCACATATGGTAGTACAAAAGCCATGAAGCTAAAATACATTCCATAGCACACAGATAGACATACGGTACATATAATACATGACAGTAATATTGCAAGCTCACAAGCAGGAATATGTACATGACCATGTTATGATACCATGCTCACACTTTGAATTTAGTTCCTATACATGATTCATCTATAACCTCAGACGGCCATAGACTTAGGAAGGAAACCATACACTGCTATCACGCAGGACGGTCGAGCGTATATTCTACACATCCGTACATATACACGGTAGGGAAGTGCATAAACACTTCCAAATTACTCCTAGATGGCGCACTTCGGCATCCATTGATATAAGGATTGCTGACTGAACCAGGAGAAAGAGTTATGGAGGAACCAGAGGTGCGATGCATCGGTGAGACGAACAAGTGGGTCACAATGCATCTAGATTAAGAACAAGCGTCGAAATCTCACGGTAACTGAGTTAGATGAGAGGGAAGGTAAAGGAAACTCGAACACGTGAAACCTTACTTTTGAAGGGAGGAAAGAGTAGTCAAACCACTTTTTAACCAAATGAAGAGGTGAGGGTAAGACTAAGATCGAGAGGATAAGGAAGACATAGAATCACTACTTATGATTTTCACAAATCCCTTTTAAGTTCAAAATAATTTTTGAAATTCTAGACCCAACATCGGCCAAGGCCAAGGTCATCCTACGGACAGTCTTGCTCTGATACCAAAGCCTGTCGGACCCCAGGTTCCGTAACAGAGAATCTTAAGAGGAATCACTCGCTAAGTCGAAACGTCAACCCCGACCTCAACTCACGGGCGTCAAATCCGAGAGGAGTGGAGTGATATGGCTTCGAATAGCCCGAGACGTCAACCCCAAAGCTTACTCCGGCAAATCAATGCACAGAGCAGTAGGGTGATATGGTCTCCTCACTCTTTCCCACTGAGCCGGAACATCAACCCCGACCTCGTCCCGGTAAATTAATGCGCGGCTGGAGTAGGGTGATATAGTCCCCAACCTCTCAGTGGAGAGTCACTTCACAGGAGTGATTAAACTTAATGACTCTATGTTAAAGACTCTGAAATCCTACCTGCATCATGCACTTCAAACATACACGCATTGTACACGATACAGGGGGGAAACAAACCAGTATCATAACAGAGACTCTACGACCGAAACTGCAATAATACTAGTTGTGCGGAAACTTAACAACATATACACAACCAAAAGTTATTTACACAGCAGAAACTTGAGTTGGCTGAGAAGCCTAAGGGTAGGGCCAAAAGCGGCGGCATAACAAACCAAGCTGCCGAACCCAGGGCAGGACCACTGCCCGGGATCACCAGCGACTAGTCGATGTCGGCGTCGATCTCAACGTAGAAACCATCCGCTGCCGGAGTGGTTTCCTATGCATGCAAATATTATCAACGAATGCAAGGTGAATACAAAATGTACTCCGCAAGACTTACAGGGAAAATTAATAATAGATGCATCAGGTATCAAGAAGGGGCTATTTGTGAACTATTTTTGCAGAAAGCTGACTTATTCTTTCACAATACCCGTAAGTAGATTGAAATCCGTCTACTGGAATGCTTTGCAAGGAGAGGAGCTGAAATCGCATAATGAACTCTAAGCAGACCATCAAACACATGAAACCCTCGATTCTTCCTCGACCACCAGGGAGGAAGCAATCACTAACCCACATCCTTAAAGTTGGCAGGTTTTAGATTAGGGTTATACTTGTCTAATTCGATGCGGATTCTTACCAAGCTGTCTATAACCGTGGACACGGCAATTTGAATAGTTTAAACCCTGCAGGGGTGTACATCTTTACCTACACGTATCAATCGACCCCTAATGCCATCGCGATTTACACACTTTCACGAGGTGTGCTGGCGGAGGGTGATTGAACACGACCTTTACAATGTTTTCGACTTAGGTATGAGCCGCCCTAATGGGCTAATCCGCGAACAACAGTTCGGCCGATATTTCGGCGCGGTCCCACTAGTTGTGGCAGGTGATACATCCCCGGTCCCGGACCGTGTGTAACCCTCACTCCTATATTGTTGCATCACACCACCTCCTCATTTTCCACGCACCCAATTCACGAAAACGGCAAACTATGCGGCTCATAGCCTAAGCCTAGACAGGTTATTCGGTCGTGGGTGGCCCATTATACCACCGCCGTAGAAGTACGTAAATCTTGGTTCGAAAGGACACCGGGAACCGGTCCTTGTGGGATGAACGAGACAACCCACCATGCTCCGAGCATGGCCTCTCGCCTATGCCCGATTGATATTAGTCAGGATTATTAAACATTCCCCGATGAACACCCACCTGATCCCTAACCCATCCAGAGTATTGTGTTTTGTCTGCCATCCCAGGAATTACGACTTGCACCCGACTAAGCAGGTCTAAGCATCAATAGATACATAAATATTCATAAAGCAACAAGTAATCTAATCTAAATAGGTTGGGAGGGTCGGTGGTATTGATTGAGCGACAAAGTAAGTTTTCATGCAAGGAATAGGGCTATCTTAGCATAAAATATCAGTTGAGCGCATGCGATATTATTCGAAAACAAATAATAACTTGAAAGTAATGGAATATCCGCAAGATGTTCAAAGGGGGCTGCTTGCCTTGCGGTTCAGCGACTAGGTCCTGTTCCTGCTCAAAGTTATACTCGTCGCGATCCTCCGGTCCTATCGGAAGAACGAAAACACAGAAAAACGAGCGTAGTGTGAACACCACGATGATGAACTTCAGCATGAGATGCAATGTATGCCATGAGCTAGGGGATTCAAAATGAAGACTAACGCAACTGGAATCAGGTTAATCGGAGTCCGGACGCGCAAGATATCGCGATCCGAAGACTTCCGGGGGTTCGGGGAAACCCTAAATGGAGTTTTTAGTAAATTTCACTTTTCCTAGCATGCAAACATGGGTGAACATGATATATTTGGATAGCTCTCATTTTTCTGAACATTTTGGTATATCATTTGCATTTTTCTGATAAAGCATGAAATTTCTATGAATTTTACAAGATTTAATCCCCTTTATTGTATTTTTCTCAGCAAAAATAAATGGAATTACTTTTCTTACTCAGCCTAACCCTAGCTCCAGAGGACGGCAGGTGGGCCCCTAGGTCAATTTGAGTCAACACTGACCAAGTCTATGACAAGGGGGCCCACTTGTCATATTCCTTTTCCTTTTCTTTTATCATTTTTCTTAATTCTCTCGGGTGGGACCCAGCTGTCATAGAGATACATCCATTTAATTTATTAATTGCACTGATCAACAGTTAATAGCAGTGATTAAACGGTCAGAGCACCAATAAATATGTCCTAACCGCAATTAGTACACTAAACACCGCATTGATTAAGCTTAGCATTAAATAGGGCAATTAGTTTGCCCTAACGACCTAACTAACTGGCCATTATGGCCCTACTTATGCCCGGTCGGGACTGGCTGCTTGCCTGGGGCTCGGCCGGCAGGGAGGGGAGGCGGTGGCGGAGCTCACCGGCGACGAGGCGAGGCACAGCGGCGCTTACCGGCGGCAGGGGAGGCGGAGCACGGCGGAGGGGAACGGCGACGGGGGCGACGGGATGAGGCGACCGGGGCGGCGAGGTGGTGGGGTGGAGCTCCGGCGGCGGCGTGAGGCAGAGGAAGCGGCGGGGCTTGGCGGTGAGGCGGAGGTTGGAGGGCTCGGCGGCGAGGAGAGGCGGTGGCCGGGGCGAGGTCGTCGGGCGACTGGTGCGGGGCTGGACCGAGGCGGCAACGGGGCGGAGCTCCGGCTTCGGCTCCGGTGGCGAGGGCTTACCGAAGATGGGGCCGAGGCGGTTGGGCGGCGACGAGAGGAAGCGGCGCGACGGCGAAGCTGCCGGGGAGCTCAGGTCAGGCGGTGGATGGAGGCGAGGGAGCTCGGGTGCGGAGGGCACGGTGGTGGGGCGGCGGAGAAAAGGGGAGAAGAAGGGGGCGGTTCAGCCGAGGGAAGGATTTAAGGGGAGGGGAGAGAAGCGGGCGACCGAGGCAAGGTGGCGAGCAGGGCAGACAGCGCTTGCCATGCGGCGGGAGAGAGCTGCGGCGCCGGGGTGAGAAGGGAGAGAGGAGGAAGAAAGGGGGCGGGCAGGCCGGGGAAGAAATGGGCCGGGGGGGAGAGGGCCCATGCGGGGAGGAAACGGGCCGAAGGAAGAGGCCCAGCCGGGGGAGGGGTAGTTTAGGTTTTCTTTTTATTTTTATCCTTTCTTTTTGATTCCTGATTTCAATTTGTTTGCAATTTAAACAAATTCAAGCCCTACTCCTTTAATCCAACTTCAAACTCAACATGAACTTTCTGATCCCTTTGATTCTTTGGAGTTTGGTTTGAAATTCTGAATAACATCGAAGCCTCTCTTTAGGTTTAAAACCCTAGTTCAAATTTTAGTTCAAACTAATGCAATGCCATGTCATGATGCACAATCAACATGAGCTTAAAATTGGGGACGTTACATCTATCGTATTTGTTTCCACAATTTTTTACCGGATGCGGAAATGAATACATATACTGCAGGTACTAATATGAATTATGCTAGATACGAATGTGAAGCAAATACGAATAAGACACAAATATGGTCGCAGCTAGAATATTCAAAGTTTTGTGAAACGAACCTATTTCGCCAATCTTAACCCGAAATTTCTCAGGAGATAATTTAACTTGCGCAAAAGTATGAATAATTTTCCCATATTCCCACTAAGAACATGTCGTTCAAGCTCACACCCCGTAGATGCTCACAAATGTACAAGTATACATGCACATTTTGTAAGGTTTTATGTAAGCAACTTATTTGTGTCAAATTCTTGATCCACGCTAATTAACATAATCTGCATTATGCTAATGCAACCAAAGCTATCACATAGCCAAAAGGTGTGCGGTCCCGTTCTGAAAGATTGGTGTGTGGTTCAATTAGGAAGGAGTATACAATAAAAATATTTCCACGCATATAGATTGGACATTCCAATAATATCTTTCAAAGAGTCATGGGTGACCTATTACCTCCTAGAAGGTAATAGATTATACAGGTTCTTGGATCAAATGGAATGAACGGTCCAAAATAGTTTAGAAGCGTCTTAAAAAAATATACTAAACTGGTATCATGAACGACCACATTTTGACTTACTCTTAAACAATATAGCAAGAACTGAGAGTTATATGAGAACCATTAGTACGACAAATAGGCCTTGCAGCCAGTACTACGAAAGGCACTTGCTTGATGATATCTAAGAATGTCAGGGACACTAGTGGAGCAGTATTTGAATCGAAAGAACTGAGAGTTAGATGAGAATCATTCTTTTGTGAGGGACTTGAGAAGAAAAAAATCCATTTCTTCTTTTGCGAAATTATTTTTAGAGGATATATTTTTTGTAGAAGTACACGGTAATTATTATGGGTATTTCGTGGGGATGAAAATGTCCATTTGGTGAGAAAATTGAAAACTTTCTTGGTTGAAGCACTAAATCAACATGAAAAATTGTCAATTGTTTTTATGGGTAGTTGTTATTTCATCAAACATATCTTCAAAATTCTAAGTTCAAATTTGATTTGTGTTGGAAGAAGCGAAAAGAAGAAATTCCAGACAACTCGTAAGTTAAAACAGGACAAAAAGAAAAAGAAGAGGAGAAAAGCTACTGTTCACAGAAAAATAATCTTATTTTGTCTTTTCGAACACTAATTCTTTGCGGGGTCAACACAATTGAATTTGAATTTCAAAATTTAAAGAAATATGAACTAAAATTACCTTCTCAAATTAACGAGTACCGTCCCGAGTGCCTTTTGTCTACGAGCAGTACTGTTTAGAAGAGTCGAGAGCAGAGGAACTGAGGAAGCACGTGTCTTCTACGGCACCACCACTATAAGCACTCCAGCGCCACCTTCTCACCTAGCAACAATGATGGCCTTCACGTCTCTGCAGCTGCCCTCTCCAATCCTTGGCCTTCCGGCGAGAAATGGCTGCACCGGAAGAAGGCCACTGGTGGCTGCGGTTAGCTGCAAACATAATCAGGTATCGAGTTTTTGCCCATGACGTCCTTGATCTTTCCTTTCCATGTTTGTTTTGCGGCTCTCCAGAGGATTTTTTTTTAAGGCAATCACCAGAGTCCAGAGGGGAAAGTTCCCCCACTTATATTAACTCAACGCAACGGATATACAGGAGAAGAGGTAAGGTAATCTCTCCAAGACATGGAGTACCTTGAGATTAGGCTTTCTGAACCTATGCGTCCAAAGCGTGAACATGTCGAATCTAGATCTTAGCACTGGCCTGTTGATAGATTGGGAGAACAAAGTTCTTAGGCCTCCAAAGATTGATCTCTTTTATATTCCTGGATTAGCTGCTGCTTGCAGTAGTACTTTGGAAGCATCAGCTATAAGTTGTTATGTACCCAGAAAAGCACAATTCTCTTGGAAAATATCAGATCCTGATAAGAGTCGGGTGGTTTGGGCCTTTGGGGTGGGGAAAGGGATGGAGCATCCTAGAACTGAACTATTGCCTTAAAAAATGGCATGCGATCTGTGTTTCTGCCTCAATTAAAGCTAGAAGACTCCGAAGATTAGGGGCATAAGAGCTCAAAGAGTTAGTAGATCCAGCAACTTCGTGTATTTTGTCACGGGAATACGCAAAAGATCTGAGTATCACTGCACATATTGTGGGTGTAATTGTGTGGAATCATCTCTCGGCAATCATATGGGCCGCTGCAATTTTCTTTCTGTATTGAACTATTGGTCTGCGTCTTTTAGAGTTCTATGTCAGGTGTTACGTTCATGCGTGAGTTAATTATATGAACCTCTGTTCATGCATGACTAAAAAGAACCCCTGTTAATTAGCACTCCCTCATGCAGTCAACCGATGTCCAAGAAGCAAGCCTAACAAGCAGCATATCCCGTAGAGATGCCCTGTCATATATTTCGGCTGGCTTCTTGGCAACGTTCCTGGTGGCTGACCGTGCTGAAGCTAGAACCTCGAAGCAAGAGAATAAAAGGAAAGTGAGAGAGAAGCTGGAGAAGCTCCGGGAGAAGGCATTGGGCACAAAGGAGAAGGATGAAGACAGCGGCGAGGAGAAGGGGCCTGTGGCAAACTTGCTCATCCCTCCTACATTATTCGAGACCTCCATTTGAAAGGCATTGTGTCGATGTGAATTTTGCGTTGATACTACGTACTACTTATTTGAATGACTGAATGTACTAGTAGCAGTTGGAAGAAAGTCTGACAAAAGGAAATACCCCTCTTACTGCTGCATTCTTTTCTATGTTCATTTTTATCCCTATATTCACCCAGCTAGCTTTAGTCTTGTACATCTATGTTTTCAGTTTATGTTCGTTATATACATGTATATCACCTTAAGGGCCTGTTTAGTTGGGCTGCGGCTGTTGGCTGACTGTCTGAAAAAGTTGTTGTGGCTGTAGGAAAGTGAACATGTGGTTTTTCGTTTATCCAAACAATCTACAGCATTTTAGAATATGAGTACAGAAACATCAACACATTACAAAAAGCTGGCAGAAGGCAGTTTTTCTAAACAGCTGAATTTGCACTGTAAAGCCCACAGCTATCGTTAGCAAAAGCTGCTGAAAAGCTGGCCGTTTGGTTAGGCTGCAACTTTTTTCAGTGGAAAGTTACTGAAAAGCCTAACCAAACACCCCCTAAAGATGTGAAACTTTGCCTCCGTTGCAACTATTGAAGAGCAAAGGCAGACACTGTGTTGATACATGAACAAAAGCTGTTAGTGTGCTCTGCCCAATCAAAATATTCATAGATTGGAGCTGATCGAGTTGGGTAGATTGAAGTACATGATGTGTGCTGTGCTCGGTCGCACAGCCTAGCGTTATGCCCGGGATTTGAAAGGTGTTTGATTGGACTATGGTTGTTGTAAAAACTATTGTTGGCTGGCTATTTGGGAAAACTGTTGTGGCTATGCGCATCTGAACCTGTGATGCAAGGTGTTTGGTTGGGCTGTGGCTGGTGGTTGTGTATGAAGAAAATGTCTGAAATGCTCCCAAGTTCGATTTGAACAAAATTTTGAAGTCAATATCGTCCAAGTTTCGGTCCAATGACTTTCTTATGAACCCTAAACAACTTATCGAAGTTTTAATTCCAACTCTTTAAATTTTTAATAATAAAAGGCTTTAAACCTACTTTCAAAAGAAAGATCTATATAAAAGAATAAATACAAATATAAATACTTGCTTAAACTAAAATTACAGAAAAATACAAATACAAATAAAAAAACAAAAAAGGGGCCAGGGGGCATCGATCACCCCAGCCCCACTCCACCGTTGCAATCCCCTTGACGCCGTCTCCGCCTCCCAGGGCGCATTGCCGCCTCCGGCTCCGGCGACTGCCGCCGACGGTCGGCCGCCGCCCTTCCCTTCGGTCTTCTTGGCGTCACCCCTCCCCACCACCTCTCCTCTGCGTGTTTTCTTCCCCCGCTGAGCCGCCGTCTCGAGGATTTGCCGGCCGCCACCCCGCCTGACGATGACATAGCACCCGGGTATCATCAAGGAGGACGAATCCAGCCCTCTAGCCGTAGGGTGGGCCGGGCCGACTACTCGGAGTCCGACTTCTATACGGGGGCGTCTCATCAACTTGGAGTACAAGACAAGGATAAGCACAAGTCTGACAATCCCGGATTCTGTTGTAACCAATTAGGAAACCAATCTGTAAACCGATCCAGCCTCTTGTAACCCTATCCCGGTCGCCTATATAAGGCCTGGTAGGGGACCTCCGATCGGCAGGCTTTTTAGTCATAGATAATCTCCATTGTTTCATAGCACAAGCAACCTCGAGATCAATTCTCAAGGGCTTGCGGCACTCAGAATTCAAGCTCTATTAGCCACCAAACACAGGACGTAGGGTATTACCTCCCCGTGAGGGCCTGAACCTGTCTAAATCATGTCTCCCGTGTGCACCCATCTGGATTTGCTGTACTCACACCGCCCCATATTCAGTATTGCCGGAATAATACTCCGACAGTTAGCGCGCCAGGTAGGGGGCTGTGCGCGTAGATCCATCTGAACAGATCCAGACGGGTTTTTTCTTCGGCAACGGCGACTTCGCTCCAGGTCGGGCCGTGAGTTTTGGCCCCTAGGACTCCGTCGCCGATCCTGGACAGGTTTTCCGACTCGGAAAACTCGACTTCATCGTCGACAAGCTCGGCAAACTCCACCTCTACAACTCGGCGCCTGGCCAATCGGCAGAGGCTTCATCACCTTTCTCACCCGGACTCTCGTTCGAGTCAGTGGCTTCGGCAAGCTTCACCTCTACGACTCGGCTTCCAGCCAGCTGGCAGAGGCTTCACCGCCTTCCCACTTGGACTCTCGTCGGAGTGGATGACTTCGGTGGCCATCTCCAAGGACGAGGTCACGCGAAAGATGGATCTACTGCTCGAGCATGGGTCTTCACCCATCGAGCAGGGATCCCGACTGGTCGGTACGATCGAGTCCCTTCTACCCGTCCTCGATTACGACTCGGACGGCTTCGAGAGTTCGGGAGCCACCATCCTTCTCGGGAGGACTTCATGGCAGACTCGGATGCGCCGTATGTTGCCGCTCGACTACGCCCGGGGGCTTACCGACTGAAGGATAAAGATGGCACATCGCCAACACCTGAAACATTGAACAGTTAAGTCGCTTCTATGCTTAAACTTTGTACTTTCATACTTTAAATGAATAAACATTTTATTTGCTCCATCCGAGTAACTCTTGGGGTTTCTGATTGGCCCGCTATGTACGCCCACGGCCACGCATAGCGGACACTCGGGGGCTACACCACCACAAGTGCGCCTAAGTGCACTTGGGCTCTTCTCTTTCAACAATTATTTTAGTACTGTGTAAATAGCCCCGCGTAACTCTTCGTCTTCGATCGCCGGTCTACGCCACTGATGGGATTCGTAGCATAGAAAACAAAAATTTTCCTACGAGATGCAAACGAAAACCTAGATCCAATCTAGAAAACCAAGATCCAAACTAGAAGAAGCTTGCAACGAGAGACAGATCATATTTACATACCCTCGACGAACACGTCAACGCAGCGGAGAATTTGACCGTTGTCGATGAAGCCCGCAGCCTCCCGCAGCTAGGTTATACCTCCCAGCCGCGAGAGGGATCTTCTCGTGTTCCAATCCGATCAAGCACCGCAACGAGCGGCACCTCCGAGATGTGCACACGTACGGCTCGAAGACGTCACCTCCTTCTTGATCCAGCAAGGCGGGAGATGAGGTAGATGAGATCAACTCCGGTAGCACGACGGCATGGTGGTGGAGGTGGTGGGGTTTCTCCGCGGACAGGGCTTTGCCAAACGCTGCGCACGAGAGAGAGGAGATGGGAGAGAGGGAGGCGGCGGCTGGGATGGATCTCTTCGGAGGGCTGCCCCTCCCCTCCTTTATATAGAGGAGGAAACTTGGAGGAGGAGGAATAGTACCCGTGAACAGTACACGCGTGAACAGTACCCTCCCCCAAGTAAAGCCTCCCCTTTCGATCTTATCTCCTATTTTTAAGGGATTTGATCTTATCCCTTGGGGGGGTTACTGTTCACGTGACACTATTCACGTGTGTACTGTTCATGCAGTACCCTTGGTCCATGTGGACCCCTCCGGGATAAGTGGGCCCTACTCTAGAACCCTCCGGAACCTTCTAGAACTTCTCCGGAACTCTGCCGGAAAATTCCCGAACCTTTCCGAAACCCTAAAAATACTTTCCCATATATGAAATTGTATCTCCGGACCATTCCGGAGCTCCTCGTGACGTCCTGGATCCCATCCGAGACTCCGAACAAAATTTCGGTCTCACCATATTAATATCTCATTTTATACCCTAGCGTCAACGAACCTTAAGTGTGTGACCCTACGGGTTCGGGAATATGCGGACATGATCGAGACACCTCTCCGATCAATAATCAATAGCGGGACCATGGATGTCCATATTGATTCCCACATATTCAACGAATATCATTTATCGGTTGAACCACGATGTCGAATATTCCATTCCCTTTGTCTTGCGATATTTTACTTGCCCGAGATTCGATCGTCGGTATCACCATACCTAGTTCAATCTCGTTACCGGCAAGTACTCTTTACTCGTTCCGTAATGCCACATCCTCTGTGACCAACTCTTTAGTCACGTGCTTGCAAGCGATACAGAATGTGCTTTACCGAGTGGGCCCAGAGTATATCTCTCTGTCACATGGATGGACAAATCCCACTCTCGATACATGCAACCCAACAAGTACTTTTCGAAATACCTGAAAGACACCTTTATGATCACCCTGTTACGGCGTGACGGTTGATGCCCCCAAAGCATTCTTCCGGTACCAGGGAGTGACATTATCTCATGGTCTAAGGATCGGAACATTTAACAATGGAAAGCTATGCAATATGAACTTTGTGACGTGATCGAATTGCCTAACTTAATTTGGGTCTGTCCATCATGTCATTCTCCTAATGACATGACCCCGTTATTAACCGATATCACATGTCCATGATTAGGAAACCTTAACCATCATTTAATCAACGAGCTAGCCAGATAGAGGCATTGCTAGGGACACGGTGTTGTTTATAAAACCACACATGTATTATGTTTCCGGTTAATACAATTATAGCATGGAGTATAAACATTTATCATGAACAAGAAATATGATAATAATAATTTATTATTGCCTCTAGGGCATATTTCCAACAGTCTCCCACTTGCACTAGAGTCAATAATCTAGTTAATAAGTAAGCACTTAACACCTATGACATTCCGGTGTTATTCATATGCTTTGCATGTGGTAAACTTTATCAATGGATCTGACATGTTCAGGTCCATGTATTTACAAATCTTTTGCGTCTCCACGCATCACTCATTCTCGAATGAGTTGGCATTGTATATGTTTGGTCACTTGGTGGGAACTTAATTCCTCATCCTGAATTATGTTGCCACCATTGTCGCACAATAGAGCTTCATAGTACTGGCTCACTTGGAACTACACCAAGTTCGATAACGAACTTCTTGACTCAAACATCCTCCTTTGTCGTTGTTAAAACAACGATATACTCAGCCTTCGTTTGTGGAATCCATCAAAATGTTTAACTTTGGAATTCATCCAAATCCAGCATGAAACCTCCTTCCAGCCCATTGTGCCACCTTTTATTAAACACATAGCCTAATTGAGATAAATTGTTTGTATCTGTAACAAAACTAGCACCGATGTAACACCTTACAATGGACCTTTTGTCACCTCTGCATACAAAACATATCCTTAGTTCTTCCAAAGTACTTAAGGATATTCATAGTATTGTTCAAAGATCAACATGTGATCATTCTGGTATATGCCCGTAACACTCAGAGCATACGACATATCTGGTTTGTGTGCATAGCATGGTGTACATGATTACAAAAAAAAATGCTCATGCGTTTAGCTCATCAAGTGTTTGTAAAACACTGAGTCTTGTATCAACCTCTTCCATGCGACAAGAACCCTTTCTTGGCGTTTCCATACTGAACCAACTCAATATCTCATCTATGCACTTTGGCTTAACCATATTCGGTGCCTCAATCTATCTCCATAGATTTTGATGCCCAACATGTTGTTTAGCCTAAGTCTTTCATCAAAATCTAATTTTAATGAAATCTCAACCGTATCAAGAAAAGACACATAATTTTCAATCAACTATATGTCGTCTACATAAAGTATTAGAAATATGTCTTAGCGCTCCCACTTACTTTCTTGTAAATATACAAGCATCTTCACCGTCCCTGATGAAACCAAACTCTTTTGACAATTTCATCAAGTGAAAATTCCAACTCCGTGACGCTTGCTTCAGTCCTCAAATAGAACGCTGAAGTTTGCATACCCTTTCTATCATTCTCTGGATCGACAAAACCCTTGGTTGTATCTCACATACATCCTCGGTTAGCTTCCTGTTAAGAAATTTAGTTTTGACATCCAGCTGCCATATCTCTTAATTGAAATATGCAGTGATTGCTAGAATAATCCTTACAGACTTAAGTATCGCTACGGAAGATCCAATCTCATCGTAGTCAACTATTTGAACTTAGTCGAAAACACTTTGCGATAAGTCGAGCCTTTTAATGGATGGACACATCCACGTCTGTCTATTTTATAGATCCATTTACGTCCGATAGGCTTCATGCCTTCTGGAGAGTCTACCAAGTTCCAAACTTGATTTTCGCACATGGACTCTATCACGGAATTTATGGCGTCCAGCCATTCAGCGGAGTCAGGGCCCATCATTTGCTTCCTTGTAAGTTGCAGATCCATCGTTGTCACAACAACAATACTTCATCCTCAAACCACACGCTGGTTTAGTACAAAGTCTGCTTAACCTACGCGGTTCAGCTGCAATCTCGACCGAAGTCTCTACAACACATGTAGTGGCTTCCATTTCAGTCATAATAGGAAACTCCAGAACAATTTCCGGTGTTGCGCTACTCTGACCTAATGACAAAGATTCTCCAATCTTGCCGAGCTGCACTGTCCTCCCACTCACCTTTTCGCAAGAAACACTTTCTCGTGAAATCGACAAACACTTTTGTCTTCAGTTCGGTGATAGGAGAAATACCCAAAAGTTTCTTTGGGATAACCTTTGAAGAATCTTTAATCCAATTTTGGTTGTAAACACTTTACATATGCTATGCATACCAAAATTTAAGAAAAGACAATTTGGGTTCCTACCCATGCCATAACTCATATGGTGTCATTTCAACGGATTATGATGGCACTCTATTCAGTGTAAAAGCGGTAGTCTCTTAAAGCATAATCCACAAAAATATAACGGTAGTTTTATTTAATTACATCATCGATCTAACCATGTCTAACAAGGTTTGATTATATCTCTCGGACACTCCATCACTCTATAGCGTTCCGGGATGCGCAAGTTGTGGAACAATTCCATAACTCTTCAGATATTCGCTAAAATCGTAACTCAAATATTCTCCTCTACAATCCAATCATAGACATTTGATTTTCTCGTTACGATGATTTTCTACTTCACGCTAAATTTTGAACCTTTTCAAATATTTCATACTTCTTTCTCATCAAATAGATATATCCATATATATCCACTCAAATCATCGGTGAAAGTTTATGAAGTAGAGGAATCCACCATACACGGCTACACATATCGTACTTCATACATCATTATGTATAATTTCCAAAAAGTTAGTCGTCCGTTCAACTTTGGCCTATAAACGGATTTTTAGTCATCTTCCTTTCAGACAAGATTTGCAAGTGTCAAATGATTTAAAATCACATGACTCCAAAAATCCATCAACATGGAGTTTCTTCATGCATCTCTTTCCAATATGACTTAAACACAGGTGTCACAAATAAGTGAAATTCAAATCATTAGCCTCGCGGCGTTTTTAGCGTCAGTGTTATGGATGTTGGTATTACCATCAAGATTTAAATGATCCATCTATTATGGAGCATGGCCATAATTTGAACAACCATTGTTCTCATAAAGCCGAAACAAAATAACAATTACTAAGCACTTATAATCAATCTCAAAGGCTCGAAAGGATGCAAACGGTGAACATAATAAACCCTTTTATTTAGTTCCCAATGTGCATCACTACCACATCTTTTGCTAGTCTTTTAGGCCATTGTAGTTCTTGTATCGTGTTGCATTGTATGACACTCATACCAACCGATCTAGTATCACATACCCAAGAATTACATTGTTTACTAGCAAAGAATACATCTACAACATGTATATCATCTATATACCTGAGCTGGACTTTTCCAGTCTTTTCTTTTCCTGCCAAATATTTTTCAGATCCTCTTTCAGCGTCCCCTCTCCTTTTAGAAGAATCTATCAACATCAACAATGGCACCAGTCACATTGGCACATAGTCTTAGGATTTTAGTCAAGTACTAGCACCCTTAGACTTGCACTTTGAAATTGATCACCATCATCACATGATTGGCGTTCTTTCGGATTCCACTTTTAGCTATCTTTAAGTATGGTAAATAAATTACCCATACACTTTATCCATCCCATCATAACATTTTATGATGAAGCTACTATAGCTCGTAGGGAAGTATGCGAGAATAATTTCAGTGTCAAACTATTTAGAAATCAAGACGCCTAGCGTCTTCAATCTTTGCATATACTCATACAATATGAGCACACGCTTTCTCACTAGATTATACTCAGTCATCTTGCAGTAAAACAAGGTTTTAGATATCACATATCTGTTACTCCTTGCTCACTTCTGAAACAATCCTTTCAGCTCCTAGATTATCTCATAATCTCCTCAATTCTCATAACAATTTTGTAGATCAAGTTTCACGGAGACAAACATGACTTTAGACACTAAATTGAAATCATTGCTCTTGAATTAATACAACTTATTAAATCACATGGAGCTAGGTCAGGTTACCGAAAGTTTGCAATAGGACTTTATCTTAACTTGGCACTAATATGGTACCATTCCGTATCATTACTACCAGATCAATTCAGTTTTTCTATCTCAATTAACAAGCTAAGTGTAAGGTAGATAACGGATGCCAATGACTACTACGAACTATGCAAATTCACTTTGATTAGTTGTTCATGATAATAAACTCCCACTAAATTCAACATCCCTCATAGTTGTTTTAGTGGTACATGATCCAAATCCACTACACCAAGTCCGATCATCACGTGAGATGATGTAGTTTCAATGGTGAACATCAACATGTTGATCATATCGTCCATATGACTCATGTTTAACCTTTCGGTTCGCTGTGTTCCGAGGCCATGTCTGTACATGCTAGGCTCGTCAAGACAACCCCAGTATTCTGCATGTGCTCCGAGGTCATGTCTGTACATGCTAAGCTCGTCGAGACACCCGTCGTATGTGAACGTAGAGTCTATCACACCCGATCATCACGTGGTGCTTCGAAACGGCGAACTTTCCCGACGGTGCATACTAAGGGAGAACATGAACATGATATTACTTTGTGAGGGATCATCTTATAATGCTACCGTCGTCATACAAGCAAAATAAGATGCATAAAAAGGATAAACATCACATGCATAGATAATGTGACATGGTATAGCCTTTTTCTTCTTGTGCCTTTGATCTCCATCTCTAAAGCACTGGCATGATCTCCATCACCACCAGCATGGCGCCTAGGTCCTTGGGCGCAGCACATGATTGTCACCACCACGCGTTGCAACTACAACTATTGCTAACCATAGCGATAAAGTAATGCAATTACATGGCGTTTGGAGTTGACACGCAGGTCATACAAAAATATTAAAGACAACCATATGGCTCCTGCCAGTTGCCGTACTCATCGACATGCAAGCCGTGAAATATTACAAAACATGATCATCTCATACATCACATATATCACATCACATCTTTGGCTATACCACATCACATGCCCCTGCAAAAACAAGTTAGACGCCTCTACTTATTGTTTGCAAGTTTTACGTGGCTTCTATGGGCTGCATACAAGAACCGTTCTTTACCTACGCAAAGCCACAACGTGGATTCAAGTATTGCTATTAACTTCTTCAAGCCTCCCGTTGCAATTTAGATCTCACTATAGCAAGAGAGACAGACACCCGCCAGCTGCTTATGCAATACAAGTTGCATATTGATCGCAGAACCGGTCTCATGTGCGAGGACATGTAAAGTTGGTCTGGGCCGCTTCATCTTACTATCCCGCAAGATCCAAAGTGCACGAAAAGAGGTAGCAACAAGAGAATCAACGCCCACAATCCAATTGTGTTCTACTCGTACAAAGCATCTACGCATAGATCTAGCTCTGATACCACTGATGGGATTCGTAGCATAGAAAACAAAAATTTTCCTACGAGATGCAAACGAAAACCTAGATCCAATCTAGAAAACCAAGATCCAAACTAGAAGAAGCTTGCAACGAGAGACAGATCATATTTACATACCCTCAACGAACACGTCAACGCAGCGGAGAATTTGACCGTTGTCGATGAAGCCCGCAGCCTCCCGCAGCTAGGTTATACCTCCCAGCCGCGAGAGGGATCTTCTCGTGTTCCAATCCGATCAAGCACCGCAACGAGCGGCACCTCCGAGATGTGCACACGTACGGCTCGAAGACGTCACCTCCTTCTTGATCCAGCAAGGCGGGAGATGAGGTAGATGAGATCAACTCCGGTAGCACGACGGCATGGTGGTGGAGGTGGTGGGGTTTCTCCGCGGACAGGGCTTCGCCAAGCGCTGCGCACGAGAGAGAGGAGATGGGAGAGAGGGAGGCGGCGGCTGGGATGGATCTCTTCGGAGGGCTGCCCCTCCCCTCCTTTATATAGAGGAGGAAACTTGGAGGAGGAGGAATAGTACCCGTGAACAGTACACGCGTGAACAGTACGCGCGTGAACAGTACCCTCCCCCAAGTAAAGCCTCCCCTTTCGATCTTATCTCCTATTTTTAAGGGATTTGATCTTATCCCTTGGGGGGGGGGTTACTGTTCACGTGACACTATTCACGTGTGTACTGTTCATGCAGTACCCTTGGTCCATGTGGACCCCTCCGGGATAAGTGGGCCCTACTCTAGAACCCTCCGGAACCTTCTAGAACTTCTCCGGAACTCTGCCGGAAAATTCCCGAACCTTTCCGAAACCCTAAAAATACTTTCCCATATATGAAATTGTATCTCCGGACCATTCCGGAGCTCCTCGTGACGTCCTGGATCCCATCCGAGACTCCGAACAAAATTTCGGTCTCACCATATTAATATCTCATTTTATACCCTAGCGTCAACGAACCTTAAGTGTGTGACCCTACGGGTTCGGGAATATGCGGACATGATCGAGACACCTCTCCGATCAATAATCAATAGCGGGACCATGGATGTCTATATTGATTCCCACATATTCAACGAATATCATTTATCGGTTGAACCACGATGTCGAATATTCCATTCCCTTTGTCTTGCGATATTTTACTTGCCCGAGATTCGATCGTCGGTATCACCATACCTAGTTCAATCTCGTTACCGGCAAGTACTCTTTACTCGTTCCGTAATGCCACATCCTCTGTGACCAACTCTTTAGTCACGTGCTTGCAAGCGATACAGAATGTGCTTTACCGAGTGGGCCCAGAGTATATCTCTCTGTCACATGGATGGACAAATCCCACTCTCGATACATGCAACCCAACAAGTACTTTTCGAAATACCTGAAAGACACCTTTATGATCACCCTGTTACGGCGTGACGGTTGATGCCCCCAAAGCATTCTTCCGGTACCAGGGAGTGGCATTATCTCATGGTCTAAGGATCGGAACATTTAACAATGGAAAGCTATGCAATATGAACTTTGTGACGTGATCGAATTGCCTAACTTAATTTGGGTCTGTCCATCATGTCATTCTCCTAATGACATGACCCCGTTATTAACCGACATCACATGTCCATGATTAGGAAACCTTAACCATCATTTAATCAACGAGCTAGCCAGATAGAGGCATTGCTAGGGACACGGTGTTGTTTATAAAACCACACATGTATTATGTTTCCGGTTAATACAATTATAGCATGGAGTATAAACATTTATCATGAACAAGAAATATGATAATAACAATTTATTATTGCCTCTAGGGCATATTTCCAACAGCCACAACCCTGAGCTACACGGGAAACAGCCCACGGCTAATCTCTACGTAATGGGGGCTACAACGGGTCGGCAAGAGCACACACAAAAGGCTAACATACACACGAACGAATTTTTACGAAAGAAGGGGTTAATAAACACAGAACAAGTTAACCAAAACATGTATAATCAAGTTACACTCGGCCTTCCCGAGTACTTCACATGTATATGGAACGATTCATGTGTTTTCTCCCTATTTTTTCAGGACAACGCTGTCAGCACTGGTATCCGCCGATTGGGCTTTCTCCATCAGCACAGGGACATCTTCATCGGCAATGTCGGCAGCAAAGTTACTCGGCAGGCTCCGACTGAGCAGACATGAGTCGGGGGCTTACCAGCGGCGACGTCCTGAGTTCTCTTCAGAGAGGGCTCGGTGGCGGCTTTCTCCACCTCAAGCTGCCGAGCGCTCGGCCTTGCGCTGGTCGAGTCGGTCGAAGGCGGGAAAATCATCAAGACCCTCCACTCGGTTCCTCGAACCGAGTAGAGGCTCGGGGGCTACACCCTCTGGGTGCACTGTTTGTGCCCCCAGAGCGAATACTACAGAAGACAAAGGAGCCTCCGCCCGACTATCCTAGTCGGCCGAAGGCTTGGGGGCTACTGACAATGACATAGCACCCGGTTATCATCAAGGAGGACGAATTCGGCCCGCTAGCCGTAGGGTGGGCCGGGCCGACTACTCGGAGTCCGACTTCTACACGGGGGCGTCTCATCAACTTGGAGTACAAGACAAGGATAAGCACAAGTCTGGCAATCCTAGATTCTGTTGTAACCAATTAGGAAACCAATCTGTAAACCGATCCGGCCTCTTGTAACCCTATCCCGGTCGCCTATATAAGGCCTGATAGGGGACCTCCGATCAGCAGGCTTTTTAGTCATAGACAATCTCCATTGTTTCATAGCACAAGCAACCTCGAGATCAATTCTCAAGGGCTTGCGGCACTCGGGATTCAAGCTCTATTAGCCACCAAACACAGGACGTAGGGTATTACCTCCCCGTGAGGGCCTGAACCTGTCTAAATCCTGTCTCCCGTGTGCACCCATCTGGATTTGCTGTGCTCACACCGCCCCATATTCAGTATTGCCGGAATAATACTCCGACACCGCCCCTCACCCCCAGGGTGTCGCCTCCGTTGCACCCTTGCTCCCCTGCCGAGCCATCCCAACATGCGCGCCTCATCGAGCCCCCAAACGGAGCCGCCGTCTTGGGGATCCGCTGACCACCGCTGCTCCCCGCTGGTGAGCTCCACTACCAGGCCAACTCTGGCTCCCCTCTCACACAGCTCCACCTCCCGAGGTGGTGGACGGGGCCCAGATCCAGGAGGAGGAGGCGGCCGAGATGCGGGAGGAGGAGGAGGTGGTGGCCGAGATGTGCACGGTGGTGGAGGGGAGCGGCTAGGGAGGCGCACTATGCTGGAGAATGATGCGGTCGTGGAGGCGTGGGTGGAGAATGCGACGTCGGTGTTGGGCGGTGGCAGTGGCGGTAGACGGCGCGGCGGACATGGCAGTGGATGGGGTGGTGGGAGTGGCTATGCGCGGCGGGGATGGCGGGAATGGCGTGCACGGCGTCAATCTCATCGGCGTGCACAACGGGGACAGGCTGGATCCACTCGGTACTGCACACGAGCACAAGGGGATCGGGGAGTCTCCATGGAGAAGATAGCTCACGGACATGAAAGGGCAATCTTGTGTAAATTATTCTAAATGGGAGGGCAATTTCGATGGACGTTAAGTGGTGATTGCAGGAAGCTGGGTTGGATTGACTTCTCTCCATGGCCCGATTTTACACTGAAGAGCTGAAGCGGCTGTTGCGGGAAGCCGGCCCAAAGCCATGTGTTTGGTTGGACTTTTAGGTGGACCATAGGCCCGGCCCACAGGCGCTACAGGGCCCAGCCTCGGCTCACCACCAGTTCACTTCGTTCTTCCCTCGCCAGCGGCTCCCCAGCACACCCGATCGAACCGAGCCCTGGTGGATACGCAAGCTCCTGCTCCCGCAGCTGAGGCTCCGGTTCGACCTGCCGGTGCACTTCATCGACGAGAAGGCTGTGACCGCCACCGACCTCGACCCACACCAGAACAGGTTCCGCCTCCCGAGCGACGGCGTGCATCCACCTCGGCTGATCCTCTCCCCCGACGACCTCGAGACCGCCAGCCTTGCTGCACGAGGAAGCCCCGAGGCCAAGGCCGCCGAAGCAGGCGCCGACTGAAGAGGAGCAGGGAAGGAAGAAGAGGAAGGGGAAGAAGCACGGGCGGGCTGCCCGCGCTCGTGGTGGACGCTGCGGCTGTCGCGGTGGGAGAGCAGCCGCGGCATGATCATCAAGGGAGACGGGTAGCTGGACTTAATCAGCCGAAAGAGAAGCCCAAACCCAAAATTTCTTCCCCGAAAGGGAAGCCCAAACCGACTTTCCAACAACAAAACACATATACGCACAGCACGCGCACGCGCGCGCGCCCCGTACAAACCAGTTTACATTCATGGACGAGAAATACTACGTACAACCACGGGGAAGCATTGCAAGTTTTACAACACAAACCACGTTTTTATTGAACACACAATAACATGTAGAGGGATTAAACGTCCCAAATCACACGACACAACCTGACAAGGATTCAGAAGGGCGCCGCCCGATTAGATGGGGATTGCCCTGGTCACGCGCGGATAGACGACCCTGGCCGGGTGGCCCATGATGCGGCGGCCCTTGCGGTGGCGGAACAGGTACACGGCCGCGCCGAGCGGCCACTCCACTACCCCGGCCACGACCAGCGCCACGAACCCCAGCGTCGGCCCGACCACCTTACACCGGCACGGGTTGCTCCTCGTCCCGCACTGCACGCAGACCGGCACGAACGCCATTGCTGTTGCTAAACCAAAAGCCTCGATCTGCTTGTCGAACACTAGCCTCAGTTTCGTGTTTTGGTGGATGGATGCGCAAGAAATCGCAGTTCACACTTTATACACTGTTGGATGATCGAACCCTCGAGCATATAAAAGCTTTGAGCCGGGGACGCGTGGCACGACGGAATGTACGTGGAGCGCTAGTAATTGGGTTTGCTGAGCACGTGCAAAGAGGGGTGATGACCCGTCTCGCTGGTTGACTCCCACGTTGCTTAGGAGAAGAGGAGCAGCACAAATCCGGAGCTCACACGTGTATTCTATTCGTTCCTTGGAGTTCTCTGGATCTCCTCAGTCCTCACGCAGTGGATTCTCCCTCGGAAGGAAAATTTCTTCTGCACGAACGACAGGTAATTGCACAAAGTACGTCGAGAATGTATGAACTCACGCAGTGCTACGGGGAGCAAATAAACTCACGTGCGAAATATGGTTTTCTTTTTGCCACAAGTAGCATTAACACCATTAGTACAGGCGTACAGCTAGTTTTACTAGATAAATGATCAACTACCCGTCACAAGAAATGCACTTTTGGCATGTTGGAGAAGCAGCACTACACAAAATTTCTACAAACATCTCAACAGATAACCACAATTATTCACTTAATCAAGCAAACATGACAAATGTGCATTTCTTGTGCAACGTTATTTTCTTCTTTTGTTCGATCGAACGGTAGATCTAACAATGTTAATAACAACCAACAGAGTTGAAGAAACTCCATTTCCTCTTCTTCTCCATAGCACCACGAGAGTTTTCTTGTTTTCATTGGCATTTAAGCAATTTTATTATTTTGCTCTGGCATTTGTACAATATTCCCAAAGAAAGAGTACAATATTTTGTGTTGGGATTTCCTTTTCGATGCGGGCATCTTCTATGCACCAGATTTTCATAAGCAGTTTAAGGGTCTATTTAGTTTGAGAGATGAGATCGGATAGGTTATGGCGATCAATCTTTTTAAGGTTATCATGTCTTTATGTTTTGTTTGAAGGATTCTGTGGATAGGGCAAGCTGACTTTGTTGAGAAATATTTCTCTAATATGCCGGATGGAGTGAGCTAGTCATTTTGGTTAGATGAACCCATCACCCTTGAGTAATTGTGATCCTTAGTGAATGATTGGTAATAATTAGCCATTATTTGTTATAAAAGCCATATTTTGTTAGAGTTAGTATTCCCTTTATTCGTAAATAACTATAATTTTAGACATTGACGCGGTCTCCAATATACACCTTTGTCGCCATTTTTATATGTATATTTTAGCACAAAGTTATGAAAATTTATATTTCAAAAAGGTTTTTCATGATAAATCTAATGTATTACATTTACCTCGTCAATCTAAATATTTGTTAACCTATTACTAATCAAAGTTGGAAAAGATTGAGTGCACGCTTTCTAAAAACGTCACATATTTCTAAACGGAGGTGTAAGGACCCCGGAATTTTAAACAGACTTAAACATGATGTGTCATTTGAATACCTGAGCACCTATGTCTGAGAAAATATGTTTAGGGAACACTCTTAGGGAAAATGTAAATGTGAAAGCTAAGCCCCCCTTGGCAGCTATCTAACGATCAATTTGTTTAGGAAACCCCGTCCGAGGTGGACGCTAAGCCCTTCCCAACACCTATCTAAGGGCCAATTGGTTTAGGGAACTATGTAAAAAAATGGCGAGTACCAAGGCTCCCTGGCATATCTGAGGACAAATTGGTTTAGGGAGCTCTGTTCGAAAATGTGAAATCAAAGCCTTTCTTGGCAACTATCTAAAAAGCAATTGATTTAGGGAACCTGTCCGAGGAATAGTCATCAAAGGACATAAATCAAGTTTTGTTGGAAGCAAGTTAATATTATATGAACCGAATGCAAGTTTCACCGTAAATGGAAGCAAGTTCGTATTATGTGAAAAGCAAATATCATCATAGTACCAAACTAGAAAAACAATTCAACCATAAACAGAAGCAAGTTACCATTATATGAAAATGAAGTTTGCTGAAGATTGTATGAAACATAAAGAGAACTAAAAGTAAATTTCTACTGAAGATTGTATGAAAGCTATAACCAGAAGATAGACACTTAACAAGATAATCATGACATCGAAAAAATTGTGTAGTGTTAGGTAACTTACTAGTTCTTAGCAAATTTATAAATACTAGTACACAACATAATAGGCAACTTAGCAGCACTGGTAGGCAAGTAGAAGTATAACATGTGCTATTAGGCAAATTCATTGGTACTAGTACACAGAATCAAATATAAACCATCTCAGACCCCTCCAAATAAACAACTAGAAACTATAATATTGTAAGGCCTTTGCAACAACGATAGGCAACTTAGTAACATTTACATGTTCTAGTATTCACACAAACAACCTTATGAAACCTGACACATCAACATTTTAGGCCCTGTGAAACCTAATACATCAATATTTTAGGCAAAAAAATGCAATCGCAAAAAAGATAAAATATAACCGGTGACAAGCAATACACATACTCCATATTAGCCAACTTAGCAGGACAATTTGGCAACTTATCAGTATTAGTAAGAAAATTCGTAGATGCGAGTACTCATAATCCAACACAAAATCACCCTAAAAAACAAGAAACTACAGTGACCATCTCAACGCAGTTGAACAAGTGCATATGTATTTAACGGAAAACAATTCAAAGCAACTAATCATTATTACCAGGCAATTTACCATTGGTGCAAGGCAACTTTACCTGTGCTACTCAATTATTGCTACACAACTACAGTAAAGCAACTCACTATAAATGTTGGGACTCAGAATTGTGGGTCATTGAACATCGACTGAAGAAAATAGATCAGCATGGATGGTTGGCAACATCTAGAACATTATCGGGAGCAGTGACGCCATGGTCTCCATGCGTAGTTCATCACAACGTCCACGAGATCACCCACCCCCTGCAACCCTGGCCTTACATCATTGAACTACTTCGAAGTGCATTGGCAGAGAGAAAAGAAAGAAACAAGAAATACAAGAAAGTTAAATTTTATTACCTTGCGTTGTTGGGGACAAGATGTCGCTAATAACCTTACTAGAAACCTATCATTGAACCCTTGCAAAGACTCCTCCCGGTCGCATGCTGATACAGAGCTATATTTGAAATGAATGTTATTCGGAAATGAATGTTATTCTAGAGCGCCCACGACAATACCCATCAAAGAGTGCAAAGCAAGCACCCCACCTGCATAGCACATTTTGCCTGCACATTGGGATAACACTTAATATAAATTAAAAACAGTAATCCAACGGAAAACATGCATATATATTAGACTCCATAGTTGCTTAAATTTCTCAAAGAATTGTTCTCAGACTCTCTCAGTTTGCTTCACCTTTTGCCTTAGGCCAGTTAATTATTTGCATCAACCGGGAACAACTTATTGATCTAGATATTAGAACCTAGATTAGAACATATGTAGTGATATCGGATGCTAGGATACTAGTTCTTCAAAATCAGAGCTCAAGTACTTGAGCACACGTGAAACGGAAGCCATATCAACTACCGTGGCACCATCGAACAAAATTTTTTTGAAAGAGGGCAAAAGACTTGCCGCATTCATTAATTAAGAGAGGGTTTAGACAATTGTGTGCCGTAAGGCAGGGACCGAAATAGAAAAAAGTCTACTCTCCCGGCATTAAATTACCCAGATGTTTTGCCCCTGCAGTAACCCAGTTTTTTGCCTCGGAACGAATTCTTGAGATTATGATGGGTGGCGGGGTGAATTTGTTGTTGAAGACTCTCGCGTTGCGCTCGTTCCAGATCTCCCAAGACACAAGCATCACAAGCGAAGCCTTGGCCTTGCGATGGCCGAGCCCATCGTGCACGAGGCTAGTCCACCAAGACTTGACATTGCCGAAACCCTGCCATGCGGTCTGGTCGAAGCCGAGAAGACCAAGCCAGTCCTTGATCATGTTCCAAATCCGGAGGGAGAACCGGCATTGAAATAGCATATGGGCCGCCGTCTCAGGAACTTGGTTGCATAGCGGACAAAGATCAGTATTTGGCCAACCTCGCTTAGCAAGCCGGTCCGCCGTCCAAACCCGGTTTTGAATGATGAGCCATGCGAAGAATTTACACTTAGGCGGAGCCCAATTTTTCCATATCGTACTTTTGAGATTAGTCGCGCTAGCGCCAAGGAATTGCGCCTTGTAGGCCGAGGCCGCGGAGTAGTGGCCCGAGGGGGTCAGCTTCCATATGATGGTGTCGGCTTGGCCCTCGTGAAGATGCACTTGGGACGTGAGCCCCCATAGGTAGATGAATTCCTGGATATGCTGCAAGGTGAGCCCATTCGCCAAACTAATGTGGTCAACCCAAGCATTGTTTTGGAGGGCTTTCTTGACGGACCAATTCGTTCTTTTGGACAGGGCGAAAATTGAAGGAGCCAAGTCTTTAGGTCTCTGACCATCTGCCCAAGCCGAGTTCCAAAAACTCGCCTTATTCCCGTCCCCAATTGTAATGGCTGTTGACGCGTGAAAGAGGTCCATGTCCTTCTCATTGCACGGGTTGCCGGTGCCGACCCACGTTCTTTCTGGGGCGGTCCACTCAAGCCAAGGCCAACGGAGGCGAAGCGCGCGGGCGAATTTATCTAAGTGAAGAACTCCCAACCCTCCAAAAGCGGTCGGCCGACAGACTGTCGTCCAGTTGATTTTGCATTTGCCACCGGAGACCTTGTCGGAGGCCGCCCAAAGAAAGGCCCTTCTAATCTTGTCAATGAATTGCAAAACCTCCACCGGAATGTGAAGGGGGGGTGAGGTGATAGATTGCAACAGCAGTGAGGACCGACTTGACCAAGGTAGCGCGGCCCATGGTAGTGAAGTGCTTGCCCCTCCATGGCAGAAGCTTTCCGACAACTTGATCCTCAAGGTGTTGGAAGTGAATTCTTTTCAAACGCTTAACCGATAGAGGAAGCCCAAGATATCGCATGGGGAAGCTCGTTCTCACCGCCGGGAGACTTTGCATAATATTGTCGAGGTTTAGCTCATTGCAATGAATGGGGGCAACGAGGGACTTTTGGAAGTTCGTTTTCAACCCGGTGACCTCGCCAAAGTCGTTGAGGATGGCAGCGAGGGCCTGAATGTCCTCTTTGACCGGAGCAACAAAAATGGCCGCGTCATCCGCATAAAGGGAGGTGCGGAAAAGGCCTCCCCTCCCGCTTAGACAATGGAGGTGCCCCTACTCGGTGGCTAACTGCAATAAGCGTTGCAGGGGGTCGATCGCGATGACGAAAAGCAGCGGGGATAGCGGGTCTCCTTGTCTAAGGCCGCGGCCGTGCCTAATGGGGCCACTAGGGAATCAAAGTGCATGTTATAATTTTTCATCAATCTCGGTTTGTAAAAAGAAATACCAAGGGCCAATGTGCAGGAATGAAAAGGATCAGGTTACAAGGCATTATCAGGCAATCTCAGGTTTGATATCTCGTCTATGAGGTATGAACAATGTTAGGCGCGATGCCTTCATTGAAAAATGGCACTGCAAAGGAAGGCAAAATCTAGTAGATGGGCACCTACCCAATGCTACAAATTACCACGTCAGGATGCGAAGTTCAGAAACTGCTTCATATTTCTAACCTCATATATACAGCTACCGGCCTTCAATCTTTGCCATTGAGTTCTCAAATAAGGAACAAAAATTTGATATGTACACATCGTCTAGTATCTGCTCGGTCATTGATTATCTGATCAAGAAGCGCTTTTGCTAGAAATTAGTAGGCTTTTGCAGGTTCAAGTCCTTTTTTCTTGTAGCAGATCATCACATTTGGTTCTACCTCTGCAGCGCCGCCTCCTCGAGCCTGCGTTGAAATCAGGCTGACCTATTCTGCAGCTACGTGGTCGTCAGCACCTTGGATTCTTCACGAAGATGGGTGGTGGAGTGGAGAGGAGGGAAAGGGGACGGAAGGGTAGGGGAGGCGGGACGTCGGGTGAGCTCCCTCCCTATGGCGCACCAGATCTAGGTGGCGGCGTCCCATGGCCGCCGCCGCGGCTCACCGCCTGCCCCTCCGCTTCCTTAGCCAAGGGCTACTACATCGTCCTCAAGCTGCTACGGTGCTTCTCCTCCATCAACGAGGGAGGCGGCGTCGGGAGGACGGGGAGAAGCGATACGAGGAGGTGAGAGTAGCAGCGACGGCAGGCCGGCGGTGATAGGACGGGAGTGTGCTGGACGAATAGATAAAATAGTGGGAATCGAACGACACGAAGCAGCGCGCGCCTGGCAACGCGTATTGGCGCACGCGCAAATTCTACCATTTAGACAGTTATATTGATCAGAATATTACATACAAGACGTAAGTTTCACGACACAAACCACGCTTTTATATTTGAACTCACAAACACACAATCACACATAAGAGGGACAAACGTCCCAAAATCACACGACACATCCTGGGTAGCCAGTGCGCCACCGATCCGATTCAGGAGAGCGCCTCCCGATTAAATAGGAATTGCCCTGGTAACGCGCGGGTAGACGACCCTGGCCGGGTGGCCCATGATGCGGCGTCCCTTACGGTGGCGGAACAGGTACACGGCCGCGCCGAGCGGCCACTCCACGACCCCGGCCACGACGAACGCCACGAACCCCAGCGTCGGCCCGACCACCTTGCACCGGCACGGGTTGCTCCTCGTCCCGCACTGCACGCAGGCCGGCACGAACGGCATCGCTGCTGCTGCTACTAGTACTGAGCCAGAAAGCCCCTCTGTTTAGAATTTCGATGGATGAATGCCCAACAAACTACAATTCACACGTTCTGCGATGCTGGGTGATCAAGCCCCTTGGGGTGTATATAGAAGCTCTGCGCCAGGGACGCGTGGCGTGGTGGACATTACGTGGGGTGCTAGAAACTGATTATGCTGATTCTTGCACCCGGAAGGTGATGACTAGTCCCAGAAGTTGACTGACACGTTGCATAGAAGGGCAGCATAAATACTGAGCTCACACGTGTGTTCTATTCGTTCCTTGGAGTTCTCTGGAACCTGATCCTCACGTAATGGATTCCTCGCATCGAGGAAAACGTAGAGTACTCGTGTTGTGATTTTTGTTACGAATGCGCGCATGTGCCTCCGGTGCCAAATATGCATACGCGCCTTAAAAGGTGTCACTACTCCATCGGCCCGCTTGATCAAGCATTTGTCGCTTGATAACTTTTTCCCGTCCCAAATTTTATTTAAGGAATACGACTCATATCCCTCCAACCCGACCATCTAAAAGCAAGCATTTTAGAGCCTCCTCAGGATCTCGACTCATTTGAGCCAATCGTCGCTTCCGCCTGTACTTTTCCAGTGCATGGACATGGTTTTCCTTTGGTGCTACCTGCTGCGCCCTTGTTATTGCCTACGGACCTGCCTATCTGGTGAGGCATTTGCTTTTGCCTTGATCCATAAAATTTTGATAATTCGATCTTTTTTCACACTTAATTCTAAAAATAAATAAAATATTAAACTACAATCAAATCTGATTCTCCAAGTGTACATGGAGGTGCCAAAGATCATGGCACCAAACCTCTCCACGTTGGAGCACCAAACTAGCTAACAATGATGTGTCGATACGTCGGCGTCAACCTACCTGGCGCTAACATGAGACTTAACCGTTTGAGACTTAGCAGTTTGTGTAGCTGCATGTTCCATTCTTGTAAGACCATGACATCGATGTTAGAGAGGTTAGCGTTGACCTTACACATATTGGCGCCAGAGAGGCTGACGTTGACCCTTCGACACATCAGTGCCAACTCGTTCAATGCCCATTCCGCTGGCTAGCATGCCGACCTGCTCGGCGTCATGGACTTTGGCGCCTCTACCCACAGGTTCGATGTCATTGGGCATAACTCCAGCTCCGAAGGGTCAGATCTGGTGATAGTTTAGGATTTGATGCATTTTTAAAATTTATCTCAAAAAAGATCCGATTGTCAAAATTACACCCTATGTTCGCAGCTTTACTGCGTGGGCAAGGGGCTTGCGGTCTGATGGGTATTTGTTTATACTTTGTTCCTAGCCTATCCAATTATTTGTTGGCTTATGGGTTTGTCTATGTTGGATGCAAATCCTGGTGTTGGCTACTTTTCGGCGCCTTCACTTCCATCTACGTCCCCTCTCCGCCTCCTCCTGCTCCACCTCTGCCTCCCCCTCTTGCGCTGGTCGCACTTTTGGTGTGCTCTCCACCACCGGTCGTTATGCCAGTCTTCAGTCGGGGCAGCGGTATCGATGGTCACAAAAATGCAAGACCGAAAAGCCATGAGTGAAATAAATACTTAGATTCATAGGCTCGCAGCTCACGCAGCTGCTTAATTAGGGCGCCACAAAGCTATCAAAAGTTCAAAACGACTTTGTTGTTCTCCACGCTACTCTTGCGGTGGCTGTTTGATTCCACTCGTTGTACTATCAACAAATCTTGTTGCACAATATGTCTAAATCCAACTTGTAGCTCTAACCCAGGGCTTCTTAGATCGGTGAGAATTTTTTTTCTAGTTTTTCTAGGTATTAGATTGTTTCTTATTAAATTCCTGCGTGGTTCCGACAATCTGACGAATTAAGAAAGTTTAGGTTATTTTTCATTTTATCCATATTAATTTCCCTCCTGTCCTTCCTGGCCGCACATGATGGGTGTAGGCTTAATTGGATTGCTCTCTCCAGGTCCTTAAAACATGTCATTTGTATATACGTATAGTTAAACTTTCAACATATTAACTGACAATAAATCTAAAAATATTTAGATTAGATATTTAAAGATCATATGCTAATTTGTCTTCAAAAGTAGTTTTACAATATGTAATTTTGTTGCCCTCTAAACATGTATTAGAGTAGAGATTACTGTTAAAGCTACGCTTCGGATACAAAATGATAGCTTTAAGGACCATTACGAAGAACTCGCCAAGATATTTTGTCACATTGCACATAAAATTATTGCTTAAAGTAATCATACATTAATCAAGTGTGACAAGTGCCAAACAGAGCATACTTGCAAAAGAAAATCAAGAGCGACAAATAGTTGCAGTTAAGAGTTACCTAGTATAAAACATCCTACGACGATGGGGCTCTAAAACATCCTATGGCAAAAGAGCTCTTAGTACATCTTATGTGAGAAGACAGACGATTAGGTCCTGTTTAGTTGGCTTTTTCAGTAACATTTTATTGAAAAAAGTTAATGGTCAGTTTTTGAGTAGCTTTTATCAACAGTGGTTGTGTACTTTACGGTACAAATTTAGCATTTAGCTGTTTTGAAAAGCTGTATTTTTCCAGCTTTTTACAATGTGCTGAAGTTTCAGAGGTCATTTCCCAAAATATTGTAGATGATTTAGACCAACCCAAAGTCATATGTTCACTTTCTCACAGTCATATTAGTTTTTTCAGACAGCCAGTCAACAACAATTTTGTCAACAATGACAACTCAACCAAACAGACCTTTATTATATTATTTATGTCATCTACGGATGATAATAAAAATATACTTTATAATAAATTCATATCTAACAATTAATGCTTAGATGAATGTACGAACATACGATAATCTAAACTAAACTAAAGACAGTAGTATCTAGTACTGTCGTAGGGGTCTCCCTTTAATAAGGTAAGTTAATATTATCGTTCTCTTTTTCTTCTTTCAACTCAGCAGAGAATTTATACATCATTTATAAGAAAAAACTGTTATCGCACATTGTAGATGCACGTATATTAAGACTTTAAGAGCCTCGGACCTGGGTAATTGATCGTGGCGGGATAGACAACAAACCACGTGAGAGGTCTAAATACGTGTTACTGTTCTTTTTTTAGAGTAAAATACATGTTACTCTTAAGTCGGTCTTCACGTTAGTATGTATGTACTGTCCTAGGTTGGGCTGAGGATTTAACAAGGAGTAACATTTTAAGGTCAGGCACCCGGCCCAAACACTAAGCACTGGGCCGCCTGTACTTGCTACAACACACAAGCTGAAAAGATGATGGCAATACTGAGTCCATGAGGATGCTAGTGCAGTGAAGGTTGGTTTTTCTGCACCGATGTGCTGATCCCATTATCCCAAACTACGGTCCTACGGAGAAGGGGCCTTCCGGGCGAATCTCAGGGCAAGTCCTTGCAAGTTCTAATGTAAATGAACTCCCGGAGAATATGATTCTTTCGTCCAATACCTTTGATCGACGAGATTAGAGCCACGTCTTAAACAATGGCTCCTCGCCAAAAAAGCCACATTTTTGTGGTGATTTGCCCTTATTCTGTGTTTGGTGATAGTATAGCCTAATCTGTAGTTGACACACCTGGACAAAAACTTTTGGTTACATCATGATGCATTGATACTTTGGTCCATCGATACTTTTGCCCAGCTTATATTTCAGAGGGTGGGTGGCAATTAAGTAACCTGTAAACAAGTCATCGAAGGTTCTCCGCTCTTTGCTAAGCTTTCTGTTTTAAATTGAAGGTTCTCTTGTTTGGTTTCACATGAGGATCAATTAGCTGGCTTCCACATGTGGCATGTCTGATCCTATCATTGAATGCTGTCCCTAGAAAATCATTGAAATCTTCATGGGACTCACTTGTGACAACCTAATGCCTCCTCAACTTTATCTTGTTCCAACTCTCTCTGTTTAAGAGAAGTTTCAATGAAATTACTATTATTTGCTCATTATTCATTACCCAAATTACTGGCTTTTTTTTTATTTCGGAGGGGATTTGAGTTAAAGCCATCAGGCCAATTTGTCAATGTTCAATAGTTTGCGAAATCTCTGTGTAAAAAAAGAAGACTTTTATTCCTTTGAATATGTGTCAACTGATACGCAGACAAAGTATCTCTGGTTTTTGCACCGAATGTGCACACAACCAAAAATACCAGACAAACAAAAATTTATTAGCCGAACACTGGCTTTACAAATAAAATAAATGCAAGTCGAAACCGGATAAACAAAGTATTATTATGATAACCATGCAGCTCGTTGCAAGCAGTCTGCCTTTCAATGCATCTAACCGGTGGCTAAACCCAACACATGCGTGGCAAAGAGTTCCCTCACGACAGTCTCGAGTGATCAACAAGCCGCTGAAACAAGCTCCCGGTCCTCTAAACACTGTAGAGCAAACCAAGAGTGCAGCCAATGCATACACCTGTAAATAACATGCAGATGATTATATAATTTATGCTTATCAAAGGCAACACCGTTTTTACATAGTCAAATCGACCAACACAAAGCGGCTCCTCCTAGTAGGATTAGGGAGCGAAGCTTCTTATCTAGCCTCCTAAGCCAAGTGTCAAAAAGATTGGCGATACTAGTTGGAGGAGTTAATCCTAAACCGGCTTGTGTGGCTAGCCATGCAAAATATACAACTGGGCAGTCAAAAAAGATGTTGAACAGTTTCATCGTAGTTATAAAAATAATATTTTGGACTACCCTCTCAGTTTCTTTTATGAAGGTTATCTCTTGTAAGTACTATTCCCTTCCGTAGATACTAAATGAAGAAATTTATTTAGTTTTTAGAGTTGTCTTCTTAATTGAAACATTGGAACATTCTGAGCAAAATCTCCCATGGTATTGTTTCTGTATGCATTGTTTCATAGAACTTGTAAGTACATATAGAAATGGCTCACATAAGCTGATTGTTTGTCCCATCTATTTTAGTTATAGGATGTAGAGAAGTAGAACAAAGAACAAAGTCAACTCTTTCTGAAGACTCAAAACTCTAAGATGAGTCAAAGTCTCTCAAGACAACATCAATACTTTGTATGTAGAGGCGGATCTATGATGATCCAACATTGTGCATTGGACACTGGTAACTTTGTATTTCATTGTTGTAGAGCCCGTCTCGGCCCAAATCTAGTATAACATGCTTGACAATTATATGTGTAGTAATATCAAGGGGATCCCGAGTCGTTCTCGTCTTGGATCCGCCGTTGTTTATATACATATCTCTCGGTGCTGATTTTAATGTGAAGACCACCCAATAGACAACTGATTGCATAAGATGCATCTAGTGGTGACTTAAGATAAAATGAAGGGTAGCTAGAAGAGTTGGAAGGTGACTCTACCATTGTACATTCCGTAATAACTTCATCATATAAGCGCGCAATCGATGTGCTACATTGTGGTAAACTGTGAAATCTAAATAGTTACCAATGTAGTCAATTCGAAAAATATGCATTTACATGTTATGGTCCACAAAATATACTTCAAATTTTAGGTACTAGGTTTATGTCAAACTAGCATGGTGTCCCACACAATCGCACGAAAAATGCTTTAATCATTTTTGTACCTAATTTGAGATAAGCATGGTAAAAATTCAAATTTTCACATCACGAGCAGGCTGCTCAGTCTTGTATTGAGACTGTAGATTGTCTGAACATGATATTAGTTTACATAAAAATAAAATATGGATCGCGATTAGCTGATCATTTGTATATGATATTAGATCAGTACATGGAGTTAATGTTCATATCACTGGTCACTGATATTAGATCAGTACGTAGATTTAAAGTTTAGATAGCTTTTTTATGATGTAAAAATTAAGAATGTCTATCGGTTGTGGGCTATTAATAATTAACATACACCAGGTTAATGACGGATAATATTTATGTACAGTTATGACGAATACATAATTTATGTAAATAATGACGGCTATATTTACTATAGTGATTTTGAAATCTTCCATCGAATCTGTTGTAAAGACCCATAATTGTAAGCATGTAAATTAGAACTAAAGTCCTAAAAGAAATAGCCGAAGCTTTTGCATCTCATATCATCATAAGGGTCAATTGGAATCTTGCGGTTAACTTGAAACCTTGCATACCCGACCTAGGAGCTAACCTCGATAACATAAATAAGCTATTAACAAATAAATGCCTTCTTAAACGTGTTTTCAAGCTCAGGTTTATCCTTAAACAATTCCCTACTTGTTTTACAAATTTCAAACTATAATTGGTCATCGAAATTTTGAGACATTGCCTCAATGCCAAACAATGCAAAGGAGTCATTGTTGTTTGAGGAAATAGATTCGGGCTAAATATTGTAAAAGCTCATAATTGAACTGTAATTATCTTCCTGAACTCTTCCTAAAACATTTGAAATAGCCTTAACAACCTTTGTAGAATTGAATGCAAATAAGAAGTTTGAATTTGGACGAGATAAAAGAAAAACCTAAATAACTCAATCAGGCCACAACCAACTGATTCTCCTCCTTCTGGGCCGAAGCCCATTTTCTTTTCTCTCCCCGCCGTATGCCTGACCGCAACCGCAGCGCACCCCTCTCCTCCACTTTCTTTTCTCTTGCTGTTGCCCCGGGCTCACGCGCAGGTCCTTCTCTCCACGCGTCACCGCCCTTCTGCCGAGCGCACTACCGGAGCGCCTTACTCACACACCGGCGGCGCCCCGTCCTCGGCTTCTCCTCCAATTCCTTCAACGCCCTTCTTCGCTCATCGCCCGCCTCGCCAACTCCATCGTCCTCACCTAAGCTGCCGGACACACCCACGGTCTAGCATCGCCACCGAGCACATCGGAACCTCTCGGTCCAACAAGGTGCCGCCGACAACGCCCTGCTCTTCCCGGCGTATGAGACCTTCTTCCCTCTCCCTTTTTTAAGCATGCGAGCTCCATTCTGCAGGTCGAGCTTATTCCAACCTCGATTTGTGCAGGGTTCCGTCGGAGGCCACCCGACCAAAGTCTCCTTCTCCACGCCCGGCGAGTTTCCCTCCAGCCACGGTTCCTAATCTTTCCAGCGGTAAGGCCATTCCTCCCATCTTCTTACCAAATGGATCTGCCTCGACCTTGCGATTCCATCACCCAACCTAATTGCATTGCGATGCAGCATATATTCATAATTTTAGGTTCTTCTCCGGTGCCGGTCACCTCCCCGCCGACAAGCAATTCTCCATTACCGGTGAGCTTCCTTCCCGATTGGCCAATGTTTTGGGATTCTCCAAATTCTCTCCCTCCATTTTACTCCTCATCTTCCATCATGGCGCTCAGGTACTCCCCGTCATCGACACCGAGCTCCACCACCCGCCATTGCCGCCGCCACCCCTGCTCCGCCCACTTCGTGCACTCAGCGACCACGAAAACGAAGTCACCGTGAGCTCCTCTACCTCCTGGTGCCCTTGGCTTCCCTTCCCCCTCTCTATCTTGCTGGTGCACATGCCCACCGCCGTCCACCACCGTGTGGCCTCACCGGACACTAGCGACCGAGTCGACCTGAGCCCTTAAAACCTTAGGAAGCTGACGTTTGGACCCCCACCATTTTAACCTAGAGAATAAAAGGGGAAGAAAAGGAATATGGTAGGGCCCTTTATCAGTGACCACGGCTAGATGCAGCATGAGTAAGAAAAATCTCTGGTGATTCGAAATTCTGAGAAAAAATAACAGGGAAGAGTTAGAACTGAGTTGAAACTTCAAAAATTCATAACTAATTCATAATAGCTCCAAATTGCACGATTCTTTTTTTGTTAGTTTTATTTTAACCTGTAGGATACCATGGTATACCTCTCAATCATGCTACATTGCTGTAAAATATTGGAAATGCCCAGAATACCCCTTATTCTCAAATTTGCCACATGTTTCATATTGAATAATTCACAAGTCCAAAAAATGGTATAAATGATACCGAAGGCTAAGTAGGTCACATACTACATACTCAGGTACTCACAGGTGTCCTAATCCCTACCCATGTACTGAAACCATGCATAAGCTAATAAAACCCCAATATCGATATATCTACCTTCAAAAATTCATAACTCAAACCCTAATTCTCCGTTTGCGACAAAACCAAATGCGTTAGTTTCATATAGGCATCCTCTACATGTTAGGGTGCATCTCATGTCTTTTGAACCTTTATAATTGCTGGTTTTGACTCCAATTTCTTTATTGCTTTGTTTCGGTATTCCGGGTTTCCAATTTGTTAGAATCGAGCACCGAGGAGTATAACGAAGCCGATTATTATTGTGATCCCGATCAATTCCAGTAAGGCAAGTTCACAAAAATACTCGCTAAGATTCCCTAAGTTTATTTCATGCTTTGCTATTGGTTATGGTTAATTGCTAGCTTGTATTGTGGAAATGATTGCAATGTGATAGCGATGGCGAATCACTAGTATTGCTAGGTTCGAATGTGTTGCGAGATCAGCGAGGATCTTTTAATCGGACTAATGCAATATGAAACCCCTAATGGTGAGTTGTTAGGGCCGGGGTATCGACACCTACAGATGGATTGACAGGTGGTTAACCTGATCGATACCGATATCGTAGGGCTTTACCCGTCACCCACGGCGGGGTTTGAATTGAGATTAGTGGAAAGTCACGGTCGGCCAATCCTGAACTTACGTATTCTCAATTCATCCCTCGCGTCGGGCAAGTTCTGGTTCCCTTGCCTGACCACACTTTCGGTTGAGCCTCGGTTGGAGCAACCGCGAATAAATGATCTTGATTGACTTGATGTGATTATTGGATATGAGATTCTTGGTTGAATTGATTCATATTCAGATCTGAAGGTAAACTTGTTCATGTGATATGTGTTGATATCGCTTTATCAATATTATCCATGTTGTTGTTTATCTTGTCATGGTAATGTGCATACTAGTAATTGACTCTTGATTAATAGCCTTGCTGAAAATTAACATGGGATGAGTATATAAATGTGGCTTGCAAGTACGAAAGTACTTACGGAATTCGATTCTGAACTTGTTGCAGGAGATCCTAGTATCGGTGAGTTCTACGACGTGGAAAATGCCGATGCCGATGCTTAGCTCTAATGGGTTTCCTTTACGGTCGATGTGTGTGGTGGGTTTGTATCATCCGATGGAGATGGCATGGGCTGCCATCTCAGGTTTTCTATTTTGTTCGTTTGCTGTTTTTGTAGTTAAAAACCTGTCATCGACCTTCGAGTCGACCTTGTGTGTATAGTATGACCTTCCTCGGATAAGAGGTAAACTATGTATGTTGTTAACTCCTTCTTTTAGAGTTTGAACTGTGGTATTCAAGTTGTTTCCGTGACTGCTCATATGCACTGCGTGTATGAAATGAAGTATATGGGTATGTCGTGAAGAATTACAGTTGTTCCTCTTACCACTTCGTCGAGCAGGTATCGGTTGAGTGACCCGCTGGCTGAGATGCGGTGCCGGCCAGGCAGGGTGTGGGTGTTTCTACCGGGCTTTCAAGCGACCCACTAGCTTCCGAGCTAGATTAGGGTGTGGGTAGAAACGCCGGGCTCCTCCGAGCTTGCTTTGCGTAGTGGAATTAGGAACGACTCTACTCCTTCACAGGATCATGGAACTTTATGTGGTTTTGGGAAGTTTCATCGCTTCCGGCCGGCTTGACCAACGGTGAAGGCATACGACGTTTGGTAAGCGTATGGTGCGTTGGTCAGGTGTCGGACCACTCCGTTTCGGTGTTCACGGCGCAGGTACCGTGCCAGCTAGACCGACTGGTTGCTCGGTCCTTGGCGATTATCCATTCCCCTAATCATATCTAGTTCTGGGGTCCGTCACATCTGTAATTTTGTGGTTTTGGCTTACAGTTCAATCTTCACTTTTATAATTTTGGATACAATTTCATTTGTACATAGTGAATATGTACAACAAAAGAAATCTCATAGCAATTTGATTGCTGATTGCATTTCACAATGTAATTTGAACGAAGCACTTAACGTGTTCTTATACCCTTACCTGCAATTGCGGAGTAAGGATTTCGTCAAAGTGAACTAGAAATTTTCTGTTGAACTTCTAAAGGAAAAACAAAAGTGAGCATATCCAAATGATTTGCATTGAAGGCGTTTCATATGCTTCACATGAAATATTCAGCACATGTGTCGTAACAAAACCATAAGGCTCGGAAATAAACAGATAAATAAAACAAAAAAATAGCTGTCAGGCCTCGAACGTACTAGGCTCTAAAATAAACGAACAACAGCTTCCAAGTGTCGAACCCAAGTCACCATTGTGACAGGGAAGAGTACTCGCACTGCACTAAAACAGATTATTGATTTCTTACAAACCAAATGACAGGGAAGAGTACTCCCCACTGCACTAAAATAGATTAATTGATTTCTTATAAACCAAATTTAATTAGTAGGAGTTTTGAATACACTTTACACATGTTAACATATATGCTAGCTCTATTCATGGGTATGCACCTCCGCCCCTGGTTACCAGCATAAACTAAACAAATTCAGCTTTCATCCATTCCCTCGTATTCTCAATATATTTACCTTTACAAGTTGTAAAGTTTTGAACCAAACACCTTGTTAGCGTAGCTGAGTTCACGCTGCTATCTGTACTCTGCATCTGATCAATAGTATTCTCGAAAGAAGTTTCCGTAAGAACATGCAAAATGCACAAGAAATCCGTGCCGAGCTAGGATCGATGACATTCAGTCACATGGCACACACAAATTAAGGACGTACAGCACTTTCACCAGATCGGAAGCTTCTTCTCACTTTATTTAACTTGGTACGCAGGCGAAGCCAACTTTAAGCGAGCTCCCCGTAGTCCTACCTCAATCATGGATCCACGTTCTCCACCCCCACGACGCTAGCTTGTCGCTTGACGCGTTGGGCGATCACAGCAGCACACGGCCAGTCCAACTTGGGCGCGCATCCGCATCCGCACATGCACATGCAACGACCGCATCAACCGCGCGCGTCGGTGGCTCCAGCGAAGAACGAAACCCATCCTCTCGCACTGCGCGCACCTCGCGCTCCCGTGGCCTGCCACCGCGCCGAGCTCACGCCCATAATGCACGATCATGTGGCCGACCTGAGCCGCGCGGACCCACGGATTTAGGGGCCGCCACATGGCCGTCGCTTTCTAGCCAAACTGGAACGGCGGTTAGAAAGCCACACCCCGTCCCAGGCCACTCCTCCCCCCTCGATGACCACTACCGCAGCAGTACAATCATGCTTAGTCCCTTCTACTTCTACTGCCTAATTAACGAATCCCAACTAATATTCCATGCACCAAATAAAGCCAAGAGATCTACTGTTTCCTGGATTGCGATGGTATCATAAGAAGGCGAGCGACCGAGAGGCCAGCACGGCCACACCGTTAGTGTTCTTACCGAGCTAGACGCCTCATAGGCTCGTAACGGACAGTGTTAGACCAGTCGTCCTAGTTATAGCCCAGCTCACCGGCGATACGATGCGGCGGCTGGCCATGGGAAGGGCAATGGCGCCGGTCCTCGTGCTGGCGATCATGGCCGTCGCGGCAGCCACGGCCGCGGCGGTCGACGGAGATGTGAAGTGCGGTGACTGTCCGATGGTCTACCCGTCGCCGCCTCCGCCGGCGCTACCGCCACCTCCGCCGTACTACTACTACAGCCCTCCGCCTCCAGCGTCGTACCCCGGGGGCTCGAACTGCCCGCCGTCACCAGGAGGGTACATAGCGATCGGGGGTTCGCCGCCGGGGAAAGGGCGTATGTACCCGCAGGACCCCGGGTTCATGCCATCGAGCGCGCCGAGGCATGGGAGCCGCGCCGTTCCCTTCACGGTATGTGCGTTTGCTGCGTTGGCGATCCTACGGGTTTTTTGGTGATCTGCAGGAATTGCACGGCGATCGTCTCCGATGCGTCGCGACGGCGACATGCCGGCGTTCCATGGATTTCCTGTGTATGCATGCACCTTGTAATAATTCTTATCGGGCACACATTCTGTAGTTCTCGCAATGCATCAAGGTTTTTCTTCAGCCATAATTGCTTTCCGGTTTTAGAACTTTCACTTGTAAGAAATTAATAGCAAAGCAGAACATGGAACTAGCAGGTTACTTCAAGTCATGATGGGTATGGGTATGTGTTTGTGTTCGTTATCGATGATCCTTTTCCTTTTCTTAGAACAATCTGTTGATGTTCTTTGGTCAGAGAGGTTGGCTTCGAACAATCAGAGCTTGCCATTTCTCGAATTGGATGCGCTGATGCCAGTTCATTCAAAAGGTCCGGCTCTCTACCCTCTTCTAGATGAGCTATGGCTTAGAATTGGGTCGATCTATGGAGAGCCTCGCTCTCACATGGACTGTCTGTATCCAAAATAGACATAGCTAGTTTACACTGTCATTGAGTTAAGCCATCTAGGCTGTCAAGCCATGACAAATTCAGTTACCAAGCACATGGAGTCCCTTTTTAAAAAATAATTTATCAAAGTTCAAAGGAAAACAAGGAGAAACCTTGGAGCTAATCCGAACCTAGTGACAACACGTTGTCCAACCGTCTGCAGGTGCGCTAAAAGAGAACAGTGCCATTGATGTTGCCTCCAAGCATCTGCTCCCCTCGATCATGCTCTCCCTGAATTCCAGATTCTGTAAGGGCGCCCAAGATCGCAGAAAACTGCTACACCTGAAGATCACCTGGTTCAGATGATAGAATAATTTTTTATCAAAAATAATATCATTCTACACAACCAGATAGCCCAACACATTATCGTCGGTCCTAGAAGAATTTGCGATTGAAGCTTTTCCCTACCACATTAAGCCAGCTTCTAGATGGAGCTAGCAAATTAAAGGCAATTTGAGCTATGTGCCAAATGAAGTGCACTATGTGGCACTTAAAAAGTAAGTGATGGATCGATTCATCCTCATCATAGAAATAACAAGATTTACTCCCATGTCACTTTTGTGAGAATTATCCACCTTTCTAAGTAATGAGATTATATTTTGTGAGAATTATCCACCTTCCTAAGTACTGAAAATTTTGGTCTTAAGTGGGAGTTTGATTTTCATAAATGCTGATGTCGCAAATGGTAGTGGGAGTTCATCGGTACCTGGTACATTGGTTGCAAAAAAAAATACCCGTTATGATGTAAGGACCATGAGAAAGTGTCTTGAGTGGGCTATAAGGCAATTGTTGACACACGGGTGACCAAGTCAATCCAAGCATCTAATTTTGACACAATTATAGCTCTGCAAAATGATAAATTGGGGGGAGATCACATGTGCAACCATGTCATTATTATTTATGACTACATTATAAGGGATGCGATATAATTGTGCTTAAGTTCGTGTCGAGTACGATGCATCGAAGGGCTGGTGTTCGTTACTTGGCTTAACAATTTTAATTTGAGAGCATCGAAGGGATGATGTCTCTTAGGCCTAGTGATGGTGCCTTTTGGTTAATTTGATAAGAACTAAACTCGAGTGAGAATTTTTCAAGTTGGTTGGTACTCAGCAATGAAGGGTTGTTCGTGAGTACTTTTCCTTTCTGCTCAGCAACAGAGGGCTCTTTGTGAGCAATTTACCTTTTTATTCTTATTTTTGGGTTGTGGAATGTCTCGCTCGATATTAACCTAAGTACTTAACTTTATAACATTGTTTTTGAGCCTTAATAGTGCAACCGCAATATTGGAATGGGATGATCCTCGCCCACTAATTATATGAGTATAGGGAATTGCCAATCACATGTTGATGGAAAGATTGGTCGGAGTTCGTATCATGAGAAAGTATTTGTAAAAACCATGTTGTGACTCCTGATTGGTACACCGAAGTGAGTATCGATAAAAAGGGACATCACATCTTGTCGGTAAAGTTGTATAATCTTCACAGAGTGTCAAAACTAATCAATTAGCCGTGTTCGCGGTCATGACCATGCTCAATCTACCAAGCATTGAGTAGTAGTCACTTATGTTGTTCACCTGTGTTAATTTTTTGAGATAGTTTGTGGTATCCATCCTAATTACTTTTAGTGGTTGTGTTACCATTTCTCTACAATAATTACTTTTAGGTTGTTTCGAATAAGTTACGTGTTGGTTAGTGACCATTATCTGACCAATGTTGCTTTATGAACTTACTTACTGTATTACAACTATTTTTATGTTTTCTGCAAAAGAACCTTAGTAGCCTTTGAAACATTTTGCATCATGTGTATATATTACTCCTCCTTGGTGACTTGTGAAGTACCTCATGTAATTACCCTAGTTATAATCAATCATACAGAGGAAGGCGATGTTAATCTTTCCCTTGAAGAAGATTACCTTGGAGAGCGCTAGGGTGCGTGTTCTAGTCAGATGCCTACACGATTGATGGATGGGCTTATTTACTAGAGTTTATTTACTAGTTTTCTACTGCAGTAAAATTTGTAAAACTTTACCATAAGGCGAGCTTACATTTTCTATATCTAAACTATTATACTACTTGTTAGTTCGAGTATGGTTATGATTATCTCTTTGTTTTATGTGTGAACTAGCTTGATACTAGAACAATGTAACATACATAGAGGGTTCGGATTTTTGCATCTAGGTCCAACAATATTTTAGCACTAGTCTCATCATCCAAGCAATATTCATTAACCAACACATTCATAGTTTTAATTTTAGCAAAGGATTTAAGACAATCATATTCAAGATCCGTACCAATTTTCATACATTCGAAGATTTTCCAGTCAATCATTATTTATTCTATCTTCTAATCTTTTCCAATGATCTTTATCTTTGCTATCCATGAAGGCTCCATTATAAGTTGAATCAATTTCATTTTTACCTTTAACATTTAATCTTTCATAAAAAAATATTCTTCCTCATCCAATCTAAAATTTCATGATGAGGGTAATTAAGCAGCAAAATTTTGAATCGATCATAGCCAAGGATAAGGGGTTCTTTATCTTTTTGTCTGAAACTAAAAATAATCATTCAAGCAGTTCATGTTGTTTTTTTAGTGTAATACTTAGAAATAAAAGTAGCTCTTGTTTATAGCGTAATTTGGCTTTAGGGTTTATTCAGTTGGCCAAATTAATTTTGTCATCGAAGGTTAAGATAATGGACTAACCAGCTGTGGATTTAGTGTTAAACTCTTAAATGTAGGCTTGGCTATTTCAGCACCAGGTGGCTTATGCCATCAAGCAACGAGCAATACCTCCGGGCACCAAGCATTGGCGGGCCCAAGTACTCGTAGCCCGAGTACCCGTGATGCCGAGTACTGAGTACTCGTTCCCGGGTACTGGTGTTCACGTCCCCCAGTACCGAACACTGGCGTCCCCGAGCACCAGCGCGCCCGAGTACCGAGTACTTGCGTTCCCGAGTACTAGCGACCCTGAGTATTGGTGTGCCCGAGTCCTCGAGAAGGTCCAAGCCGAATTCCGAGTGGCTGGAGCCGAGTTCTTCTTAGCAGAATCAAGTTGCGGAGCTACCGAGTTGATCCGTGGATGGGTTGATACGACGAGTCGTTTACTTCCAAGATTTATCCAACGCTAGAGACTTCGACTTGGAGGATAAGAAACCGCGGGTAGTCGCGAAAGGAAGGTTAATCTTGGATTCGGAGAGGTACTCGGTTTATATGGAAAGATATCTCGTACACAAGGAGGAGTCCTGATCATGATGACCAAATTACTTAAAGAAAAAGGAAAGTCGTATGTGCATTAGAATCAGGATCCTGTAAAGAAGAAAAGTTACATATCTGTGTTCAGTTAGGATTAGGAGTCCCGATCTCCTACGGGAAGACCAGCCACCCTATAAATATGTAAAGGGTGACGGCCGATTAAAAACACACAATCGACACAAACCAATCTATTACTTTTACCTTTTACCTTTTCGTTCTTAGCAGTAGATCTTTATCGTTTTGCACTGAAAAACGATCGGTTCTTCTTCACGAAAGTAAGAAGATCTTTGCTGCTTTGCCTGGAAAACAGTCGTCCGTCGCCACGAAAGTGCGCCAGTTACCAACATTTGTTGCTTTGCGTTGAAAAGCAATCGTTCGTTGCACACGAAAGTGCAATATTTACCTAGGTGTTTCGCGGATCGATTTTCGCGCGAACAGCTCTCATACCAAACCAAATTTTAGTTTCAGACTTAGGAACAGTAAGAAACCAACTCAAAGTTTTTTTTTCACAAAGTGACATAGAAAATAATCTACTCTGAACTTCTTGGGTATAAGCACTTACTTTGAAGGTATCATAAAATCTGATAAATATATCCAAATGAGTATAGGTGTCTTTACCATCTTCACCTAAATAAGCATTAGCTCTCAACAAACTAATAAATTCATGATGAATATGGAAAGGTGGACTATCATCTTCAAGTAATATAATATTTTCTTCCCTTTCTTCCTTAGGCAATGAATGTTCAATCAAAATCGATCTAGAGAGTCCGTAATAACTAAAAATTAAAAAACAACAATAAACCAATATTTTAAATGATAACAAAAGGCACTATATTTTGTAGTGGCGCCAAAAAAAGAGCTTGACTGCGTTATGCCTTGCAAGTGCACATGATTATTTGTAGTGAGATTTTCTCAATGAAAAGAAGGTTGTCGAACCCATGAGAAATTTAAGAAATGACTGTCAAGATAAATTAATAAGAATTATTGCAATTATTAGATAAAAGATAACAAGTAATATTTTTGATTTTTGATACATGGATCACTGAGTAATAAAAATTCAGAAATAATAAAAATACTAAAAACAGATATTTGCATATAAAGAGAACGTGTAAATATGATAGAGACATCTTTCTTGTGGTAAGGGTTCTCCACTAGTCTTGCTATAGAACATATTTAAGCTAATATAGTGTTTGTAATGTATGCAAAGTAGCGTGCAAACATACAAGTTAGATATGATCATAATTAAGGTTTACTCAACCATTCCCCTGCTACACATCTTACGTATTGAAGATAGACTGCTCTCACTCCATCCATCTCACGTTTCATATATATACGTAACGGTGCTAACTCTATATGTCCACAAAGACAAATGATGCACAATCGATATTCATACACAATCATAAAGATCAACAATACAAGAACAAGGAATAGCCATCATAACATAAATATTCAACCACACTTTAATTAGGGGTCACCTCATGTACTCAAGGACACAAGAAACTACTCAAATATGATGATGGTGTTCATGATCACGGTGAATAATATAGACATTATGTTCTGGAAATATAATAAAATCACTAAATAAATCAAATAGGACATGACCCAATGTTGAAATACTAGAAACAAATTTGAAATCTCAATCTAATAAACAAAAGTGAAGGCTCGATGTTGGAGATAGCAATAATGAAGGCAGAGACCATGGGTTGGATGGGCCAAGTTTCTTGGTTGATAGAGAAGCGTACGGGCCAAGTAAAAGCCCAGCACTGATCTTACGGTGATGAGTGGCCCAGAAATCGACTGGCACCGAGTCCACCGCCTCAGACCACATTCCCCAAACTACCCCTTGCCTTGGACAGATCGGACGGCGGAAGAACCTCTTGCATCTCTGGGCACAGAACCCCACGGACGGCCGCGATTGTCCCGCCCTTCTCGCGGCGCCGCCTCCCACGCAGGTATTAAAACCCCTACAATCCCCCACAGGGAATCAATCGCCTAGGGTTCTAGTGCTCCTCTCGCGGCGGCGGCGCCTCCTCATCTCATCTCATTCCTCCGGATCGGCAGGCGAAACCGCAAGGTGAGGCACCATACTCGTCGTCGATCTGACCCCTAGAGTTAGTCCTTGGGCCGACTCCCCCTTACTAGTTCGCTGATTCGTGGTTCTGGTCGAGCTGGAGGCATTTTGATTCCATTGCGTTGCGTGGGGTGTTGATTTTGGCCTAGATGGCGAGGGTTGTAGTTCTTCCGGTGGTTCAGATTTAGAGTTGTAGTTCAAATTTACTGTTCTGTGTGCGGAATTTCGAGGTAAGTTTGGGAAATTATGATGCGTTTCACGTCTCCTAGATTTCTGTCTGATGCATTTATCGTTTGTGTAGACGTGATGTAAATCTAGTTCTCCTGAAATTTTTTAGGTGCTATTTCAGAATCGATTTTATTTCTTGTATGGCGTCAAATGTATGGACATGACTTGCATGATCTCGTAGAAATGAGTTCTGTATGTGGAATATTATATATAGAGTTTCTGCATAGCCATCTGTGTGCGCTTTAGTACCATGCTTTCTTTAAAAGATTTATGTTCTGTTAGTAATCAAGTTTTGAATTTAGAGTATTCTGCTACAGGTTCGTGTGCTTCACTAGAGTCCTCAATGTTTATAGTTTTGGCAGTGTCTACTGGCCTCTTCTTGGTGGATTGGGCTGTTCTGATGTTTAATACGTACATGAGTGTGTTCTGTCTCTTGATTGTATTGATAGATGAGCTTTGTTTAGTTGTGCTATCTGAATTTTCCTGTTGGGCCAAATGCCTGTGCTGTCTGAATTGCTGGTTTAAATTCTTCTGTAACAATCTTGTGGTATTTGGCTTCCATCTTTGGTGTTCTCGGTTCTGATTTATTCTCTCTGGCACTATAAATAGTAATGCTTAGTGTTGCAGTCTGCAGTTGTGCATGTTCTGTAAAATAATTATGTAGAATTCTACTTTGTTTTCATGCAGAACGCATATTGATTGAAATATTGCCTAGCTTGCATTATACGTGCTGTACTTGTTTTCAGCTTGTGCTTAGGTTTTTACCATTTGTGCAGTAATTTTGCAAAGTTTTTTATCTTTGCATGCGCACTCTCCTCTGTGTGTAATTGTGTATGAAGCTAAGAGCTACCAAATCTATCTAGTGTTAAGCATTTCTAACTTAGGGTGCCTCAGTAGTTTCAGAAGCTCTTTATTAGTTGATCTCAGTCCTTTTCGCAGATTTTTTGGTTTAGTTCCTCCAACTCTCTTGTTGTTGAATTCTAACTAGGTTACTCCTTTCAAAACAGGAATTTATATTCGTAGCTTTTGATATTCAAAAGCAGTCAAGATGGTGAAGTTCACAGCAGAAGAGCTCCGGGGGATTATGGACAAGAAGAATAACATTCGTAACATGTCTGTTATTGCTCATGTTGACCATGGTATGTGTTATTGAGGTTACCGCTTGGATTACATAAATATTGATGTTTAGTTCATATATAATATCTTTGCTGTTCTATAATTCATAGTCTCTTGTTCTGTTTGGATTGGTGTAATATTTTACTGTGCAACATAGCCCGTTTACATTTTTTGTCAGATTGATGAAAATACAAGTCCATCTGAGTTTGGAAATAAGTAGTTTCTTGCTAGTTTATTACTGCCTTCAATATGATTGGCATAGTAAAGTGAAATGCAATTGGTAACCTGTTTTTTCCTTTTATTTAAAGGATCCGATCATCCTAGGATTTAAAGTGTACTTGCCTGTTGTCCTGAAGTAAATAGTTGTGATTATTTCTATATTTAAACTTTGTATTTTGCATTACTGTGTAGAAGTATGTGGTGTTATGTGACTTGTCGTCAAACCATTTTGCTAACTCTCTGGTTTGTCAATGTTTTGATCTTGTTATTTATCCCTAAAATTTTCTGAGATCTGTGTGCTGTCCCTTCATAGGTCTTGTTTAATATTAAGAGCCTGCACTGTTCTTACATGTTATTTACTCATTGCAGGCAAGTCTACGCTTACGGATTCCCTTGTAGCAGCTGCTGGGATTATTGCTCAGGAAGTTGCTGGTGACGTTCGCATGACTGATACTCGTGCAGATGAAGCAGAGCGTGGTATTACAATCAAATCCACCGGTATCTCTCTTTTTTATGAGATGACTGCTGAATCACTCAGGGCTTATAAGGGCGAGAGAGATGGGAACCAATACCTGATCAACCTCATTGATTCACCTGGGCACGTTGATTTTTCTTCAGAAGTCACAGCTGCTCTTCGTATTACTGATGGTGCTTTGGTGGTGGTTGACTGTATTGAGGGTGTCTGTGTGCAAACTGAAACTGTGCTCCGCCAAGCCCTTGGTGAGAGGATTAGGCCTGTCCTTACTGTGAACAAGATGGACAGATGCTTCCTTGAGCTTCAGGTTGAAGGTGAGGAAGCCTACCAGACTTTCTCCCGTGTCATTGAGAATGCCAATGTCATTATGGCAACATATGAAGATGCGCTCCTTGGCGATGTCCAAGTCTACCCTGAGAAGGGAACTGTTGCTTTCTCTGCTGGTTTACATGGCTGGGCTTTTACCCTCACTAGCTTTGCTAAGATGTATGCCTCGAAGTTTGGAGTTGATGAATCTAAGATGATGGAGAGGCTTTGGGGTGAGAACTTCTTTGACCCAACCACGAAGAAATGGACCACCAAGAACACTGGCTCTCCTACTTGTAAGAGAGGTTTTGTTCAGTTCTGCTATGATCCGATCAAGCAAATCATCAACACCTGCATGAATGACCAGAAGGATAAATTGTGGCCGATGTTGCAGAAGCTTGGGGTGACCATGAAGACTGATGAGAAGGAGCTAATGGGCAAGGCTCTCATGAAGCGTGTTATGCAAACTTGGCTGCCAGCCAGTACTGCTCTGCTTGAGATGATGATATTCCACCTTCCCTCTCCTTCGAAGGCCCAGAGATATCGTGTGGAGAACCTGTACGAGGGACCCCTTGATGATGTCTACGCAACTGCTATTAGAAACTGTGACCCAGAAGGTCCTCTTATGTTGTATGTTTCCAAGATGATTCCAGCATCTGACAAGGGCAGATTCTTTGCATTTGGTCGTGTCTTCTCAGGGAGGATTGCAACTGGCATGAAGGTCCGTATCATGGGCCCCAACTATGTCCCTGGCCAGAAAAAGGATCTGTACGTGAAGAGTGTCCAGCGTACTGTTATATGGATGGGAAAGAAGCAAGAGTCTGTTGAGGATGTTCCTTGTGGTAACACTGTTGCTATGGTTGGTTTGGATCAGTTTATCACAAAGAATGCTACACTGACAAACGAGAAGGAGGTTGATGCATGCCCAATCAGAGCAATGAAATTCTCTGTGTCCCCTGTTGTGCGTGTTGCTGTTCAGTGCAAGGTTGCATCAGATCTTCCCAAACTTGTTGAAGGTTTGAAGCGTCTAGCAAAGTCTGATCCTATGGTTCTCTGTACCATGGAAGAGTCTGGTGAGCATATTATTGCTGGAGCTGGAGAGCTTCACCTTGAAATTTGCTTGAAGGATCTGCAGGAAGACTTCATGGGTGGTGCTGAAATTATTGTTTCCCCTCCTGTTGTATCTTTCCGTGAGACCGTTCTTGAGAAGTCCTGCCGTACTGTGATGAGCAAGTCCCCTAACAAGCACAACCGGCTTTATATGGAAGCTCGCCCCTTGGAGGAAGGACTGGCTGAGGCCATTGATGATGGTCGCATTGGCCCACGTGATGATCCTAAGGTGCGCTCTAAGATCCTGTCTGAGGAGTTCGGTTGGGACAAGGATCTCGCCAAGAAAATTTGGTGTTTTGGACCTGAGACCACTGGCCCAAATATGGTTGTTGATATGTGCAAGGGAGTGCAGTATCTCAATGAAATCAAGGATTCTGTTGTGGCTGGCTTCCAGTGGGCATCAAAAGAAGGTGCATTGGCAGAGGAAAACATGCGTGGCATTTGCTTTGAGGTCTGTGATGTTGTTCTCCACGCTGATGCTATCCATAGGGGTGGTGGTCAGGTCATCCCAACGGCTAGGAGGGTCATTTATGCTTCTCAGCTCACAGCTAAGCCAAGGCTGCTAGAGCCTGTATACCTGGTGGAGATTCAGGCCCCTGAGAATGCACTTGGTGGTATTTATGGTGTTCTTAACCAGAAGAGGGGGCACGTGTTCGAGGAGATGCAGAGGCCTGGTACCCCACTGTACAACATCAAGGCTTACCTCCCTGTTATTGAGTCCTTTGGTTTCTCTAGCACACTTAGGGCTGCAACCTCTGGCCAGGCCTTCCCGCAGTGCGTGTTTGATCACTGGGACATGATGTCTTCTGATCCTTTGGAGGCAGGATCACAGGCAGCACAGCTGGTCTTGGACATCCGCAAGAGGAAGGGGCTGAAGGAACAGATGACCCCTCTCTCCGATTTCGAGGACAGGCTCTAAATTTTTGCTCTCATGTGATCTGCTGTTACCCCCTTTTTGATCTATACTTAGTCTATCTTCAAGAGAAGAACCTTTTTTCGTATTCCAGTTCTATGGGTTGTCGAATGTATGTGTTTCGCGTCTACTTGTATGGTAGCGTGGTACTGAATCTATTTTGTTATCTGTCATTCTGTCCTCTGATGTAACAAGTACTTGCCTTAGATTACATGTTTGGTTGAGTGGTTGATTTTGCTGAATATTGCTTTTCGATCTCCTGATTGCAATGTCTGCTTGATCTTGGGAATTGCACATTTGATGACTAGTTTCTTGGTTAGTGCATTTGACATATCCTGGTTCTAGTGAAACTTCCCTTCATGGTGTCAGGTCTGTGGTCATTTCATACATTTGCTGTTTTGTTCATTATTACATCTTTTCTTAATCCCGGTTTATTGACAGTTAAAGATCAACTGGCACTTCTATTTCTGCTTTGATTCCTTCCAATCTGACCCAAGTTACCATGATAGGGTCATGTACTGTTCCGTGTGTTCAACGTCAGTTTTGTTAGCCACCTCGTATGGTCTTTGCCCTCTCAAGCGGAAAGTCAGATATGTGGTAATTTCGTTAGACCTGATGTTAAGTGACCATGATTGGGTCATGTACTGTTCTGTGTGTTCGACGTCAGTTTTGTTAGCCATCTCGTATGTTCTTTTGTCCTCTCAGGTGGAAAGTCAGGTATGCGGTAATTTCGTTAGACCTGATGTTTTGTTTGTTGTTTATTTCTGCCCTTAAAGAGTATAGCACACCATCTCAAAAGCAGTAGGTAGGGGTAATGGTGGTCGTATTACGGTATGGCTTACTCATCAGAGAGTAGGACAATTTTCCTAGATTAAGCAAGTGTCCACATGTATTAGCTATTATTCATGGAGAACGTTGTTAGGCATATCCATCACGCAGAGTTGGAAAGAAGTAAATGCTAATAGATTACAAACATGGCTAAATATCATGTGGAAGCCACTAGTTGCATGAGAAGTCTGTTCTAAAAAGATTCAGGTTTTGAGATTGATCTTGAAATTTCATTTGTCTAGAATAATACTCCATATGATATTGTCTTGGATATGTGATTGAGTTTGATCTTGAAATTACATGTGATATGATATAGTTTTAAGAGTGTCTAAGGAACACTGAAGTGTTCTTTTGTGCCTAGATCTTTTATCTAATAGATCCTACATTTCCATCCGCTTACCTATAATAGTAAAATCATATGGACAGAAATATGAGTGTGGAAAACACTTGGATGATTGTTAGCAATTCTCTTCTACGAAAGAGTGATCCCTTGTGATATTCGCCCAATATTTGACTCATTTTCTCCTGGAGGAATTGTTTTTGTTCTCCTATGCTTATTGCCGTGTTGCTTACGATTACTGGCCATGTCAACAATTTTGCTGCTGAATAAAGCACACAACTGAACTTATTCCAACAGCAAAACTGAAATTGATAATGACTGATTAAGCACAACTCTATACACGCCAGATTCATTTTTGGCGGACCAGATCGATCTGACTAAATCCCCAACGCCCAAGGCAACGTAGTCACAGATACGGGATCGTCACTAGCCACATTATCCCGACTCATCATGTTAATTTGAAAGAGTTAATTTACTCAACGGTTTGGGACCGTGTCTCTGTCTGACCATGACCATGCAAACGCAGCTTATTATATATACTCCACCGTTCTAAATCCAAAGTTCTCAAGGACTCGTTCGCGCCCGTAATGCCAAGTTGAATAATTTGGCTGGTCAGGTACACATCCCTTCTCTCTAACTTGACACAAGGAAACACCGCATCTAACACCTGTTCCACACCTGCAAACTCACCTAGCACCTTCCACGAGCTGTCATTACAATTAACGATTTATGTCGTGCTCACGTGTGGGTAGCAGCTCTTGTAGAACTAGCGTATAAAAGGAGATCAAGCTGGAGTTAGCCCGCAGCAATCCCAGATAGTTCTCTCGTGTTACCAAACAAACACCAAGTCACCAACCCAGGCCGCCGCGACCAACGAACGAGGGAGCGTGCGCAGGTACGCAGGATGGAAGCCGAGGCCTTCCCGATACGTTTCACCAAGGGCATACGGTCCTACTGGCGCCGGCGCAAGTACCAGCCCGTGGACGCCGGCGCGGCGGGGAGCCGCGGCACGCGTCATCTGGTGCGGCTCGGCGACGGCGGCAGCGGCGGGAGCAGGCCGTGGGCCGTGCGGCTCGGCAGCATGTTCCGGGTGCGCGTGAAGGCGCCGGTCCCGACGGCCGCCGCGGCGACGGCTCCCACGCGCGTGCTGGGGCGGATACGGGACGCGTACGTGGACGCCATGCTCGGCGTGGCGAAGAAGCAGTCGACCGCGGCGCTCACGCTGCCGAGCGGGCCGGCTCCGGAGGCGCTGTGGAAGAAGCGTGTGCCCGTGCGCCGGTCGCGCAGCCAGGCGCAGGTGCGGCAGAAGGCTGACGAGCTGGGGCAGAGGCTCGTCCTCGAGATGTACAAGTCCGTGCGCGCGTCGAGGGACCTCACGGGCATGCTCCAAGCATCAAGGGCGCGATAGCATGCATCACCAAGTTCGAGACAGACTAGTTATGTGTACATGGAAAGATTGGCAAACTTGTTTTTGTTCTTTTCTTTTTTGGCTTGTAATCGTAGCCTGAATGGGTTCATTTAGAACTCTCAGCGCTGTCTAGCACGCGCGCCCTTGTAAAAAACCCTATCCTGTAACTTCTACCTTTGAAAGTATATTTAGGTGGGATCCAGCAGACTTGTTTACTTGTTATTTCACGGGGGCCTGTCAGACTCACGCACACACCTACAATTTCCTCTTGTAGTCGCGCATCTCCCCAATGTTTAATGGTTCATAAAGTCAGATATTGTCTCTATCATTGTACAGGTTGCCTCTAATCTCTAGCACTGATATGACATATGATAAGAAAATGTATTGATATGCAATGACGAGGGTGGTCTGGAAAATGCTTGGGTGCACCCTTGTGCATGAGCTTCCGGGTGAATTTGTCTATCTATAAGTTTTCAATATTCTCCAAGCTAGATACCCGTGAATGTACATTATTTGATGATGTGTGATCAACCTGTAAAATTTGGATAAGTGCATTTGCACGTCTATTAAAAAACAAATTGTGTACATTTACAGGTGTCTGTTTTAGACACTCCACTCTTTTTCTTTTTATACAGAACACATATGGACGTAATTTGACTCAATATTGGCAGGTTCGTACTGCACCTAAGGTTATTTTTCGAAATTTCTAAAATCATTTTTTCCACATATTATTTTCAAAACACCTGGCTGTACAAAGTCCACATTTAGAGTGGTGTCTGCTATTGTAAATGCCCGGGCTACGTGTGCAGTAACATTAGTATTATTATTTTTGGAAAACGTGTGCCGTAAGGTAGTCTGCATGTTTCTAGATGGGTCCACCCTTAAGGTTCACAGACTAAATTATGTACTCTCTCCGATCACAAATGTAAGTCGTCGTGGGATATGTGTAGTCAACTTTTAAAAAATTTAATTACTAATAGATTCAAAAATACATTGATACACTTTATGAAAATAATGTCATTAAATTCGTCTTATAAAGTTTTTTCATTCTATGCACTTCTTACTATTTTTATGATATATTATGGATAGAAATGATGGTAAAAATCTTATATTAGAGACTATAAAAAGTTTAAAACAACTTAATGTGCGATCGGACGGAGTATCTTCTTAAGCAGAGCAGGGGCGGGCCAGAGCTTGAAAACGACGCTAAGCTCCATCCCGAGGTAGAATACGAGCTGGAGCTGGGCTTGGGCCGAATAGGGTCGTGCATTTATACAGCTACCAACCTATGGACAAAACAGATGGAGGTCCACTCCACACTCTTGGGCCTGGCCTGCTACCCTTTAGTTTTATGTCCAACAGTAACAGAGAGATACATTTATTTTTCTTCTTTCTTTATTGCGAAGAGAGACACATCTTACATTTCAGTTCTATTATGCCGTAATAATTCCTGTCCAAATACAGCTCTTTACGAGAAACTTTTATACCAAAATAGACTTTTTTTAGTTGGTTTGCACTGATTATGGGCACCTCGTTCTTTGCATGCCAACTATTTGGTATTGTGCATTTTTCGGTAGGTTCAGTATTTAACGTCGTGACTCGTGACAGCAGTAGAACTTTGAAGGATCTGCAAACTGTAGGCTCTGTCCATTTTCGGTAATTGAGAAACAAATAGCACGCCAATGAGGTTGAAGTCGATATTCATTAACCTCGCACGTAGGAAGTTCAGCAGGTCAGGTGCAAATTCAGTTGCAGTGGATGAGCTGTACATTACAGAGAGAAACTTCTCTCTTCAGAAATGAAGTACCCAACCTAATAGTGAGTTAAGTAGCTCACACTTCAAGCTGCAAAATTACAGCCATAACATCCCCGTGCTCGACACCTTCACTCTGTAACTATAGAAAAGTCACCAGCTTCCCAATTCAGAAGAATAGAGGCGAAGAGTCGCATAGATACTTTCGTCAAAAGTCATACGCGGAGACAAAGCGGAACTTTTGATATAAAAAGGGTCAAGATGCAGGATGCAAAACTAGTAAACAATTGCCAGTTCATCAATAATTAAGGTTTATGACATAAGCATGCCAACTTATATACTGCAAAAATCACTGACAACAACAAAAGAAAACTGCAAGAGCAGCAACTTTGTCTGAAGGAACCATATTACCTCTATACAAGATCTACTACTCATGATACAAACAAAATGACAGCCGTCTTGAATTTCACCAGCACTTCCAAAGTACTTCCCAATGACCCAACCTACACAGGCTTACTGAGTTTATTGTATCATGTCCTGACCCATTTCGTCTAAATGCATCGAAAACAAATTATCACCTAAACCAATAAATCACAAAACAAATTATATGAACAAATTGACGTATTGACAGTCACTGACAGCCCAGTGCTGAGGAGACGGCTAGTCCCGTATATGAATATTCACATTGCCTGGGCGCTGAGTCTACCATTCGGTTTCCTTTATATATGTTCTTATGTTACTTATATCTTATTTAAGCAGTTCGTATTTTTGTACATTTTCGTGTGTATATATGCTTGACTTGAGACAGTAAAAAAATACGGTTCCAGGTGATGTAAAAATGGCTGGACGCGCACTGCCTTAAGGGCGGCGGAGGAGGCGCTCGGCGGGCGTGAGCGAGTGGCGGAAGTGGCAGCGGTGGCCGTAGGGGCAGACTTCGCCGTTGAGCACCATTCGGCAGACCTCGGTCTTGTATCGCGGGTGGCGGATGACGGGGCGGAGCTCGGCGACGCCGTGCGCGAACTGGCACTGGTCGCCGTAGGGGCAGGCCCCCGTCTCCTCCCACTTGTTGCACAGCTCCGTCTTGAACATGCCCTGGTTGCACACGTCCAGCTCCGGCACGCCGCTGGCGTCTTGCTCCTTCTGCGGGTTCTTGTTCTCGTCGCCATTCTCCTTGCTGCCGTCCGCGCCCACGTACGCGCGCTGCTGTTCCATGAGTCGTAGCAAGTGCGACGTCAACGCCAAATAGCAATTCAACGGGCGATGCGGAATTCACGAGGCGGCCGGGCATTGGGACTCACCGAGCTCAGGTTGGTCGGGTTCGACGCGCGAGGCTTGCGGCTGTAGGCGGCCGGCGTGGCAGCTGCCTGGGCAGGCTGGTTCATCTTGAGGTAGTCGTTCGAACGGACGGAGATACTCTTCGGCAGCACGGCGAGCTTCTCGGCCGCGCGCTCCTTAGCGGCCACCGCGACCTTCTGCTCGCCGAGGCGGAACTGGCGGATCTCGTCAGCGATGGCGACGGCGGCGGTCTGCTTGCCGCTGAGCAGCGCGAGGCGGCGCGCGAGGTCGCTGTTGGCGACGCGGAGATCGGTGTTCTCGCGGCGGAGGGCCGCCGCCTCGTCGACGGCCTCGGCGAGGTGGGAGAGGCAGAGCTCGTAACGATCGGCCACCTCTTGGTACTGCAGCGCGAGGCGCGCGAGCTGGAGCCGGTGCCCGGTGACGTCGGCGGCGGCCGCGCCGCCGTAGTCACCGTCGTCGACGAGGGAGGCGGAGGAGGACGGCGAGAGCGAGACGGAGGTGGCTAGCGGCGACGGCGAGGAGAAGCCCAAGCTGGGGCTGAAGGGAGAGGAGCAGCGGTACAGGGCGTCGTCGCCGCTGGGCAGGTAGCGCGGAGACGAGGACAGCCGCTGGTCCCCGAAGGCGAACGGCTTGAGCTCGAAGGCCGAGCGGAGGCGGTCGGCGTTCGCCGGAGAGATGAGCGCTTCCTGCATGGCTGATGGCTGTGGCTTCGATCGTCTGCAAACAACTGTAGTATTATTCTCTGCGAAGAAACATATCGAAATGTCAGCCCCTTAAGAAACTGACAAGAAAACCGGTGGTAAATTCACTCGGGTGCATGTTCTAACTCCGCAGTTGAACTTAAACGCGAAGAACAAAAGAAAAAAAGAATCACAGAGCAACTTGGTTGCAAGTACACGCAGTTTCTACTTCTTGTGTTGAGCTTGTAACAACCAATAGCCAAAAATGTGCAGATTACATTACACGATCTAAACGGGAAGAGAAAACAAGACCAAAAATAAGATCAAACAAGCTACTGATCAATTCGATTTGGATTGTGCGTAGTACCTCTTGAGGCTCAATTAGGTGCAGAGAGAGATTGCGAGGAGAGTACGACCAGGGAAGTGGGTGCACCGGTGCAGGCAGCGCGTGGTGTCGTTTATATAGCGGGGAGCATGCCAGGAGCAGCGGAGACCATGGGGCCCGCACGTCTGCGAGAGCGAGGAGGCTGGTGTTGCAGGAGGGAATGAGCCGCCCCGTACCGGAGTGCAGTCGGGTTCGATCTTGTTGCTGCCGTCCAGTTGGTGGTTGTCACAGCTTGGTTCCAACCCGAGCTTTTGCTTCTTATTTTGAGAAATGTTTCTCGGCTGGAGCCATATATTCATCATCTATCACTGTTGAATATTTTATGTCAATATACACACTAAAAAATAGTTTGGATACTAATCATCTCATTATATATAATAAAAAGTTTGTTTGAAAAGTATATAACTAGTCGGTAAATTATTTTTTATATGAATATTAGAATATAGATAAAGCATTATTAAAAGTTTGATTAACAACTAACAAAATAATAAAGTAGCATGTATCACTACGTGAAGTAATCTATATTTAATGGTGTCAGAGGGTGGAGCCAGAGCTAAAACTCTTCTTTTTTATTTTCACTTTTAACGGTTTCATCGGATCTATCAGTGGTAGAAGATTTTTTTTTGTTTTTTTACAATCAACCAGAAGATATACCATGCTTGCTATATAATCCCTGTTCAGTCAAACGTTCAGTACAGTCTGCATAGATCTATCGAGGAATCGAATTTTTCTGTAATATGTAATTTTCATTTTTTTTAGAAGGGAATTGCTATTTCTGATATAAAAAATTGATGACTTAATTATCTTGTCCATCTGATTTGGGAAACGATAAATCGTGCAATCACGGGAGATGCAAACATTAATTCCTTCAGCTATACTTCATCGAGCCCCTTGATGCGGACAGGTCGGCCTATTTTTGTGTCAGGTGAGGTCACGTCGGCGAGTCCACTCCTGCTGGCTCAGAAACGCTTTACACCCTCTTAAAAATCTTAGGAACTCGCCATTTTCTGTATTACATCGGAAGCAGTTGTCACGGGCCTGATTTTCGGAGCCGTAAAATATGCCTGCGTCACCAATACAGCGATTGAACAAACAAACTTTATAACAGAACTAGAAAAATATACCTAGTAGCGGTTAAATTTATAGTAGACTGAGGCATTCGAGCCTAAAGTTTACAAAGTTTACATCACAACTAAAAATGGACCTACTCCACAGGTGCCTCGAGCGCGGATAAGATCTAAAATTCACATTCTTCTCCGTCGAAATATTCTTCATCAAATGTGCCTTCGTCGTTTTCCTGTATGTCTGTAATGATTGGTGCAGTAATGAGTACATGACGTACTTAGCAAGTTACGTTGGGAAAGTGTGCTACTAGCTACATGCTCTGGATTTCAAGGAAGGGGTGTACGGTTTAATATTTGGTGGATGCATAGTCCTAGTCTCCACCTTAGCGATTAAAATCTCTTCATTAAAACATCTCAACTACAAAACTTTATGTTTTAGCAACCCTGCCGGGTCAGCGTCAGATTCAATTAGACATTATCAAGTTCTACTTGTGCCTTGTACCGAGAATCACCTCTAAACATAGCTTCATTAACCGGAAGCACGGCGTATTCGAATACCTTTTGATGTAACTCTGCAGAGCGGCTCAGCTTTACCCACATGATACCCATACCTCTTGATGTCGTTGCAGTCATACACACACCCATTGGTGTGTCGACAGAGGTAGGCTAACAAGACTTTTTATTTGCTCTATCTTTTGAAGTTTCTACCCAGGAACACTACATCACTCGCCCTCCCGGGAGCCGACGAGTCAGTGTCAACTTCGCGATCCGGGAGTTGGGTGAGTTCCAGTTATGATTTTCCAATAAATGGCCTATCACTTCATTCGCTTCTGCGGGCCTTCCAGAGAAGTGGAACGGCAAGCTAGTTTGTAGTTGTTCAGCAGGTAGAGCAGATTTACTAAGCCAGACTCGACAAGTCGAACATGTGGTTGAGCGGTTCTATGTTCATTACCAAGCACAAGGGTCTTGTCCTTAACTGCCCTGAGTAACAATCCACCCGATTACCCTTACTCCATAGGAGGGGTATGGCTACACAATCAATACATGAAGAGCCCCATCTTCTCTGTCCCCAACCGTCGGTAATTTCTCTTCAAAAACACATACCCCGGGTTTTGATCTAAGGTTCCTAATATCCCTGAGTACTATTTAGTCTAACCACTAATGCCGGTGAAAAATACTGATATAACTTACTTTCATCCTAAGGTTATCAAGGTGAATAGGGCCTACAAAAATTAACAGGGCTGTGGGGTGGTAGATAATAACTAGACAATCATGTCATTCAAAGATAGCACATATGAATTTAACATGCGAAAAATAATAACTAGACTAGTAGACAGTAAATAGCATGGTATGTGGGTTCAACATGAATAAGAAGTGTGACTTGCCTACTGCACCGGGGTCTGTTGGATCGAAGTCTTCAGGGAGTGCCTCGCCGTCGGGATCCTTGCCCAGCATCGGATCGTCACTATCGTTCCCTAGTTGCAAAAAGATCCAAACACAAATAAACACATATAAGTCCAGGCTCGACGAATGTGAGCTGGGAGCAAAAGGCAAAATAATTTGAAAATAATGCTAAAAATAGGAAGTGGGGGTGTGAGGTCAGAATTGGAGTGTTGAAAGGATAAAAGGAGATATAGAGTGTGGGTTAGGGTTTCAGAGGGAGATCGGAATATATGTGGGTTAAGAGGGTTTTGTGGGTTTTGGGTGCTAACAAGTAAGATTTTGGAGGAACGGGGTGGAAAATTGGAACCATGTCGTTGAGACGATCGAAATGGTATATAATAGTGTTTTTAGGGTTTTGGGCCTGACGGGTTAGGTCTGGCCCGCAAAGTAATATTGAGTCCATTAGGGCCCTCAGGTTGGGCTGGATATGGGCTAGGGTTTTGGGTTTTGGGCTCAACAGAAAAAGAAATTAAAAAGAAAAAGAATTTCTATGCGAGTAGGCTCAAAGTGACTCGGTTGTGAGCTACTACTGGGCTTCGACCGTTAGAAAAATGAAAATAAATAAAAAAGAAAAAGAAAAAGGTAAAAAGGCTGGGCCGGCCTAACCGGCCTGCTGCGCTCGGGATCGGCCCGATAAGGGAAACAGGCCGGCCTGCTAAGGAGGGAGGTGGCGGCCTGGGTCAGGAGTAGAGAGGGGAAGCAGGGGAGGGCGGCCATCGGCAATGGGGAAGAAATCTGTCGCCGGTGAAGGTCGGCGGTGGCAATTAATGGCTCGGGGAGGACCTACTGGAGTCGGAGGTTTCATTTTGCAACGGAGAGGGGCGGCTCGGGTTACCTCGCCGGAGATGGAGGCGAAGGTGGCAGGCTCGCCGGAGCTCGGGAAGGAGAGGGGAAGTTCGGGGATGCTCTGGAAGAGAATGGAGGAGCTCATGAGTGCTCGGAGGCTTGAGGAAGTGAAGAAAGAGAGCACGGGAGTGAGGGAATTCTGGGAGAGAGAGAAGAGGGAGCTCGGCATCGCCGACTTTTATAGGGGATGAGGAGGGGCTGTGCGGCCGGGAGTACTACTCCTCTGTGGCATGCGCTCGGACGGCGTGGCCTCGTCTCGGAGCTCGGAGGCTTGAGGAAGTGAAGAAAGAGAGCACGGGAGTGAGAGAATTCTGGGAGAGAGAGAAGAGGGAGCTCGGCATCACCGACTTTTATAGGGGATGAGGAGGGGCTGTGCGGCCGGGAGTTCTACTCCTCTGTGGCATGCGCTCGGACGGCGTGGCCTCGTCTCGGAGCTCGGTCGACTGCGAGCTCGACTCGGGCGGCGTGTTGTGCAGAGAAGGAGCAGGCGGCGCAGAGAGAGGGTGAGGGGAAAAGAGCGGTGGGGCAGAGAGGAAGGGAGGAAGAGGTTGACGCGTGGAAGGGATGGCCTCGGGAGCGGAGCTGCTGCAGAGAGCGAAGCTCGTCCCGTTACCAGAGACGGGTGGTGGGCGGTGGTACGGGTGGCGGTGACGGAACGGGAGCGACGGGAGGAAGGGGATGACGGAGGTGGGCCGAGGAAAGAGAAGTGGGTTGGGTTGAGGAGAGAAGATTCGGCCGAGAGGAGGTTTCGGGAGTTTACAAATTTTGAAAATTTGAGCAACGTTACAGTAGTACTCGTACAAGAATGTAGGGACATTTTTATGCTCCCCTCCCTGGTAATATGCTACTAACAGCCTTTGCTTACACTAGCTAGAACCGCGTGTTCGCTTAAAAAACGTAAGCCAGAAACATCGTTAGAAACACATCTTACGTTTGTACGCACTTGAACAGCTACTCCCGTCACAACTGTGAGTACACAGACAACTCAATTATATAACACTACATGGAGAACATATTTGTTATTTTCTAATCGTTTAGAAAATTGTTATTTCTCGGTTGATCGAGTTGTACACTATTAAATCTACAGTTACAAAAAAATTATACAACTCTATGTCTAGAAATATACAATCAACCGGTTGCACATCTATATAGACCTAAAATTGAACACAATTTCTAAAAAATGAAATTACTCAACAAACCATTAAACAAAGAATCAACAAACCAAGGTCATCGACTTAGAAATAAATATTTTACAATTAGAAATAGATACAATCGTTGCTTAATAGCTAATTAATCCAGGTGGCCCGGCCCTGCGGCCCCTGCACGTAGGATACATCGATCGATCCGTGGCCAGTCAGTGAGAAGTGAGGTGAGGTGAGGTGCGCCTCTGGCCTGTACTGATACGGAAGGATAGTCACAGTGCAAAGCTGATCGATCCGAGCTAGCTAGCTTGCTTTGCTTTCACGGGTCAGTCCCTCTCCGCGCTAACTAACCAACCCAGCCGTGTGCTGTGTGTGTCTGCGTCCCAACACCGCCGGCCTTAGGAAAATCAGAACAACAAAAACACGGGGGTCACACCACACACCACCACACCACACAATCATGTTGCTTCGTAGTTACAGCTTTAACTAACTTCGAGTTCGCCTCGCCTACCGTAGGAACGAGTGTATTATATGTCAATATATGTGCCGCGGCACGTCCGAATCATTCCTTTGAGGTCTTGGAGACAGTGACCGGGAGAGAAACAGAGAGAAAAAGAAGAGGAGGACGTACATCAGGAAAAGTTTGTGCGTGCTGCATGGTGTGTGTGAGAGCTTTGTTTCCCCCGCGCGTGACGGCTAAACGAACCGGATGGACTTTTAGGTGAGGGCTTTTCGTTTGGCGATGACGATCAGTTCGGCAGCTGGATCGATCTGTGCTCGCCGGTTGCGATCATGGTTAGTTAAGCACTGTTTGGTAAGGGCAAATGGACCGTGCGAATGAAGGCATGCACTACGACCTGATGTGCCGCTCGCACCAGAAACGGGTGGATGTTAATATGTTATCTTTGGGTTGACAAGGATCGTGGATGCTACCCCCAGCTTGCATGCTGCTAGCTGACAGATGATATCCGTTCGCATTGGACAACACTAGCTGCGTTAAAACCTTGTGAAAGAAAGGAAAGTGGTACACGCACTAGAGCGCTAGGATGGGGCGGATAACATAGATTCATGTTCTTATGAACATCAGGCGACATGAATGCAGCTTCAAAATTCCGTCGCGTAGATTTTGCTTATTGGAGTAGAGTGGGCTATCTTCTTTTGGCAATGAATTGTAGTTGTCGGAACATTTTATAGCTCGATCGTGCTCCCTAGAGGGTTTCCAAAGCATCCAAACTTCGCAATAAAAAACCGAACAAAATGTGAACTTGAAAGGTTTTGTTTATGTTGAATTTGTCTTCCACAAGATATTTAACAATGGTGGTAATTCTGACCAATCCTGGAACGAGACTAGAATCCCTCGAAGAAAAAGTGATCGCAGTTGCACTCTACAGAAGAAAACAACACGCAGACTCTTCAGTTACAGCAGCCAAACTACAAACCCGAGCATATACGTATACGCATTCTCAGCCATCCACTTCGTGTAGAGCTCAGCGTAGGGGTCGGTCAGTCAGGAAATATGCCGATCGAACCCCTAGTATCAAAATTGACTCTGACTTGTTTTCGGAAATTTGGCACAAAACAAACGGGTCAGGCAGCAAATACTTCTTTTTTAAAGATCCAGCAATGTTGGGTTTACATCATTAGCAGGTTGCAAAATATACAGGTCGAAAGATCTGCAAGGAAAAGAACAAAAAGAACGAAAAAAAAACCCGAAGGCAAAACTGAAACAGAAAACTGAGAACTAAGGGCGCTAATCTCTAATGGGGAGGGTGGGGCGGGGGAAAAAGGAATTTTTTTTTATAAATATTATTTTTTTAAATTTTTTTCCAGAATTTATAGGTTTTTTTTGAAAAAATCATAAAACTAGCACCCTGTCGTCCAACCGTTGGACAACAGATGTCGTCCAACCGTTAGACGACAAGGGGCCAGTCGGCCAACGGTGAAATGAGAGGGACCTATGGTTCAACCATGGGACGATAGGCCCTGGGATGGATCGATCCCTTCCTGTAGTGTACAGTAACATTACAGTAGTTATATCTGTAACTCTTCTTCTGGCCGAGTTTCGAAAATCGGCGCACGGATTTGAAATCCGATCGCACCGTGGATACATGGGCCCGTAAATGATCCATTTTTCTACTAAGATTTAATGCACGAGATGATTTGGAGGAAGAAGAAGAGTTACAGATATAACTACTGTAATGTTACTGTACACTACAGGAAGGGATCGATCCATCCCAGGGCCTATCGTCCCATGATTGGACGATAGGTCCCTGTCATTTCACCGTTGGCCGACTAGCCCCTTGTCGTCCAACAATGGGACGACAGGCCCCTTGTCGTCCAACGGTTGGACGACAGGCCTCTTGTCGTCCAACGGTTGGATGACAGGGTGCTAGTTTTGTGAATTTTTTCAAAAAAACCTATAAATTCTGGAATTTTTTAAAAAATAATATTTATAAAAAAAAGTCGGGGAAAAAGGGTCTCTAAGCTGCTCTTGGTAGGCAGCAGTGCCGTTTCCCCTGATGCGGGCAGCTACTGCCTAGATCGAAAGGAGTCGATTATGGAATACTTTTTTTATTTGTCTCTAGACATACTTCCTAGGAAAGGATAATGTTATAGAGAGGTCTCCGTGCTATCCCGAATCAACGCAACTACCGATACAACATATTCTCCCTTTATCCGGTATGAGTCACACTTGTTTTCGCTTAAAAAGTCGATAGGGACATTGGTGGTTCGGACGAAGCACACGGTAGCCGCGAACGACGATGCATGCACAAGTGAGCACGCACCCACGCGAAACGATGACTAAGGCCATCCCGAGTGAGTGCCTTGGGCAAGCAACCTTGGGCGATGACGACACGCACATGGGTGAGGGGTGCCCATGCTGCACGACAATGAAGGTTGTCCTGGTGAGTGCCTTGGGCAAGCAACCTCAGGCGACAATGACGCATGCGGCTGAAAGTGCATTGGCTTCCTAAATAGGGTTTGATGAATAATAACAAAATGATTAAGGGAGTAATAATTTTTATCAAGTGTGATCGAGTGTTTAGTCCTAAAAGTAGTGTTAAAACCAACGTTGATGACTCCTAAAAAGTTTTAAGGAAAGACAACTCAAAGAAACAAAAATTAAAGATAATTTTCTAGCTATTTTGGTGGTTCAAGAAATCACATTGAGTTTAAGGAAAGCCATACTATTAAACAAAGTTGAAATGTAGAAACTGCTGAGAGTGTGTTTCTAATACTCAGCTAGGCATCAACTTCCAAATCCAAAGAGACCTAAAAAAATCTCTTGATACACACATTTTCTGAAAATATCAAAACATCCGAAATTGATGTTAAAACACTCAAGTTTTACTTCTATGTGAAGAGTCAGAGAACTCGGAGCATCTGAGTTGCCCTTCCTGTCTGATCTTCTGGATGTAGAAACATCCAGATTTGCCAAAAACTTTGATTTTGGTTATGTACAAGCCTAACTCCTTTTGCCTTGAAAGTCGGATCTACAAACCTTCTAGACTTATCTTTTAAAATCTCGGAATGTCGGGTTCCATTGTCAGAATCCGATAATAAGTTTTTGTTCACCTCAGTTGAGGTCTTTTGAAATCTGGGAAGGTTTAAGTGCGATGTCGGAACCTCCGGGAATCCGTTCTGACCACTCCTTGTCAAGGACATTCTTAATCCCGGAGGATCTAAGTTCAAGTTTGAACCTCCAACAATCCCTTCTGTCTGTTATGCTCTGAAAGTCGAAACCTCTGAATTCTTGTTGAAAGTTCCAAGATCTATTTCTGGACATGCAATATAGTCATCGCTTTCAAGCAAAAGTTCATCTCCAAGCCAAACTAATTGAAGCCTATTACTCTTGGAGATTGGCTTATCCTTGGTGGCTAGGAGTCACTTGGGAGCCTTTAATGATTGTGAAACTCCTCAAAAAGTTTGTGAGGGTTCGGAGCTTGCTTACCGCAAGGTGAAGAGCTGCCAAAAGAGAAGAAAAGCTTCGCATCAGCAAGCTTCTTGAGAAAGAGCACGATTCGGTGCTAGTTTCGATTGTTGGATCAAGCTTCCTCAATAGAGACGTAGTGCCTCGCCAAAGGCTTACACTTCGAAAACAAATCTTGTGTCTCTCATGTGATTGTTTCCTTGCACTTCTCCATGTTTGTTTTCATATTTGTTTGGATCACTAGCATGTTAGATTTTGCTTAGGACTATTTCTTTTGAAGAAGTATTTTTTGGTTATAATTTTGTTAATCTCATATTCAACCCCCTCTAGTTGATGCCCTAGATCCTTTAAGCGAGTGAGGCGCAGCCGTGCGACACAATGATGAGGGCAGCCTCGGGTTAGTGCCTTGGGCAAGCAACCCCTGGTGATGAAGACATGCTTGCAGGTGAGGTGCACCTACACGGCACAATGATGAAGGCAGCCCCAGGTGAATGTCCTTGGGTGACTGCCCCTAACCAAGCAACCCCTGGCGATGGTGATGCAAGTGCGGGTGAGACGCATCCGCATGACCATGGAGCCTGTATGACATCTCGTACAAGATGCTCTTCAGTTACTTAGCAACATGCTTTTAGGGGTAGTGCAAAAAATACCGAGTTGCCCCGTCCGAGCATTATGCCCGACGGTAGAATCGTAAATTGCCTAGAGGCAGATATATAATCGCACGGTACCCCACCTCTCCCCTATAAGTAGGGGAGCACCCCTCTATGGGCATAACATCTTCCACACATTATGAATTTTGGCTAAGTGTTGGGGATGAGTTGCATGCAACCCATTCTGTCCTCATGCACACTCGGGTTATCCGGTAGTCAACCGGGGGTTGCCTCAAATTTACTTTCTGACCGAGTAGTTGATGATAGTTGGCAAAGCCCGTGGGGACAAGGGCAAGAAGTCACGTTAGGAAGAAGTGCAAATGTCACCACCACTTGACTGCGAGAAGCATGACTCCCAAGATAAAGAAGGGCACCAAAAGGAAGGCGGTAGCCAGATTGACTGCGCATTTGAACAGGTGAAAGTCCTATTAATGGGAGCTTTACGATGTTGGTGACCCCTAAAAATGAGATGAGAAGACGATGATTGTTATTTCAATCTGAAGTACTCTTTTTTGTTTAAATTTGAGTATAGAATCGTCGTACTATGAAGAGGGGTGCAACTTAAATGTTTGTTGGTGAACTAAGTGCTCATTTTCAATCAATGCTTATTTAGAGAGAGTCACATGTTCACAACACAAACATTGGCTTTCTTTTTCTCTAGCAAAATTAGAAGTTTCGATATAATGTCAGATGTTCCGACCAGAACAAAACCTCCAGTTTTTTGGTTTCTTGAGCTCTCAGGTTGCTGTGCTGAAGTGGTTCGAAAGTTTCGATCCAAGTAGGTTAGCCATGTTCAGTAAGGCAGGATGAGGAGTTTCCAGGATATGCTAAGTCTCAACGGATATTCCGATGGAGTGGTCGGAAGTTCATTTTCCCAAATCTTAAGCTCTGTCTCACCAGACCGAGTTGATCCAAAGTTCCAGTATTCATATCGGAAGTTTCGACCGACTGGAAGTTCTGGTTTTGCGAAAACCTATTGGAAGTTCCGATCCATGGATCGAATATTCCGCTTAATGCTTTTGGCAAGTCTGAGTGTTGGAGTCTGGCTTGTAGTCGTTGGTATTTGAATTATCGGAAGTTCCGATCCATGGATAGGAAGTTTTGATATGTGCTGAAAAATGCCCAACGGCTAGTTTGTGAGGGGAGAGTATTTATACTCCCTCTCACCTTTCCACTCTCACAACTCTCCAACAGCCATTGCCTCTTTTGCTCTCTTGTTTCCTGCCAGTCCTAAGAGCAAAAGCTTCTCTCCTCTTTAAGGAAAAAGCCTCCATCTTTGTGAGAGAGATTTGAGAGAGAGAGAGTTGAGTGCTAGAAAGAAAATGTCGATTCTTGAGCACTAGAGTTCACCTTCAAGTTTCTTTCCGTGCATTTGTTACTCTTGGAGGTTGAGAAATCCTAGACAGTTAAGAGTCATTCATGAGCTCCCAACCTATGTGGTGAGTCATAGGAAGTTGTGAATGCTAGATTTCACCTCCAAAAGGAAGAAATATCACAAAAAAGCCTATTAGTGCTTTGTGCAACCTCGGAGGAAAATAGTTGAAAAAGACCCGGCTTAAGTGCAACCGAGCCCCTCAACGGAAACGTGGAATCTCCTCAAGGATTCGAACTTTGGGAACAACATCATTGCGTCTTCTCACCTTGGTTTACTCACTTCAATCCCTTTACTTTGTTGCAAGCTTATTATTTGTTTCGTACAATTCTTGTTATTGCTAGCATTATCTAGAATTGTCTCTCTTGAGCTTACATCAGAGTATTTAATTCTGCAATTGTATTGTTAAGGCAAAGAATTTTATTAAAATTTGTAGTGGCCTATTCATCCTCCTCTAGGCCGTCATCCTGATACTTCATGATGTCCCAAACATCTCCCATGTCCATATCCGGTGGCCACCCAAACTTGTGTTTTCACACATAGCCCAATGCCCTGGGTTTGGTGCAATCACTTTGCAAAAATTGAACGATACGGTTACGACACCAGGCAACTACTCGGGCTGATGAACTTGCACTAGATATGCAAGTGGGTCGATCCACCATCACAACTCACTTATTAGTGGCTAACTTTGTACACATGTACGTTGCATCGAGTTAAACCAAAGTATAAGACCCATATTTTCTAATTAGTGGCTTAATTAAAGATTCATTTGTAAATGGTCCTTACTTCAGTGGTAAAGTAGGGTCGATGTAGATTGGCCCAACCCAACTCACTTTCATTCTTCTTAACCACACCTTCACAGTCACATCCTAGTTTACGAAGGCATTGGCATTGGCACTAGAAGCCACCATTGGTTCGCGGTGTGGGGCCCCTCGGTGGGGATGGGAGTATAAGCCGGGGTGGACGGGAAGACAATTTGAGAGGAATGAGGCCAGGAAGAAACAACTGAACATTGAAGAAGAAACATGTTGAGATGAGGTAGGTGGTAAACTCAAGCATGTAAGTTGCCTCCTACAATATTAAAATCCTATGGATAAAAGTATATTCCCATATTTTACACCAAATATTTAGATAAGTAACATGTTATTGCAAAAGGAAATCTAGCGGAGAACCCATCGCAAAGAACAAATGGCTATCGAAAAAAAGTTCATATTTCACCCTAAGGTTTGTCCATCCGGCCATGTAACCCTGTAAAGAAAAAAAAGAATCAATCGGTATCCCAACTTTGTAAAACTGGTGTAAAGTTGCCTCCTACAATATTAAAATCCTATGGATAAAAGTATATTCCCATATTTTACACCAAATATTTAGATAAGTAACATGTTATTGCAAAAGGAAATCTAGCGGAGAACCCATCGCAAAGAACAAATGGCTATCGAAAAAAAGTTCATATTTCACCCTAAGGTTTGTCCATCCGGCCATGTAACCCTGTAAAGAAAAAAAAAGAATCAATCGGTATCCCAACTTTGTAAAACTGGTGTAAATAAGACAACTTTGTCCACATGGAAGATGATTTGGCACTTATCTAAGAGCAATTTTGCCATTTGTGTAGCTAACTGGCAATTTAATATATAAAAATCGCATCAACATGTCATTTCCTTCTATCTTCTTCCCCATCCCCCACCTTCTCCTACATTCTTCTCCTTCGGTACCGCTACCCGCCCAACCTAGCTCCCGTCGCCTCCTCCTCCTCCTCCCCCCTAAGCTGCTGCTGCAGTCTGAGAACATCAGCAACGAGCGTCTATGCCCCTGCTTCGCCTCGCGCTGTGCCGATTCCAATAGGCAGCATAAGGACGGCATGCATCATTCTGACGGCTAGGAGGTGCGCACGGATGTTCTGGAGGTACTGCCTCCCTTGTCTCTCGCGCACCAAATCAACGAAATTGCCAATGTCTTCTATGACTTCGATTGAAGTAAGCGGCCCCCGATCTCCTCCAATGGTGAGCGTTGGACCAATTAGTCCACCCTTTACAATCTTCTCTACCCTTGATCTTTTTGCCACGATCAATTATGCGTTCTCGCGACCATGGATCTGCCTCCGTGTGTGCCTGTCGCCGACATGGCCCAACCTTGCCACCAGTGCCTTTTGTGCTTCTTCGTCTCGGGCATCATCACATGTGGGTTCACCGCAAATCCCTAGATCCATTTTCGCCATTGCCATCTTCCCTCTTGCACTACTCCGCCAACAAGTGCGAGCTCTATAATGCTAACCATGGTTGGCTCTCTCTCTGCTACAGCTTATGGGCAGTTGGATGTTGAAGAAACTCTAGCCCGCAATGCAGTGAGAGATGAGATTATTCCTTGGGCCTTGTCAGCTCTATGGAACATCCACGTTATTTTCATGAGGCAAAACTGCTCCACATTAACCAAACCACCTTTAAATCCTGCCCGGGAGTTAATTGCACCGGTTCTTCTAGGGTTAGGGATGCTAATTGATCTTTTTTTCAGGAGGTCATGTGTCTGGAACATCAAATCTCAGGTTAAAATGTGGACTTAAAACAGATCTAGAAGCCCCCGGCCTCCTGAAACGGGCCAGCCCAATCGCAAGCCGTGGCCTCAAACCCTCAAGGCCTGGAATGGCCACTGCTGTAGAAATTTCTAATGGATCTACCAATTTCCGTCCGAAGAACTAAGCCAAGGCGGCGCTCTCCTGCGGGCCACGGATGTCAGCAGCACGCCGGCGACGCAGCGGAACCGAAGGGAGGGAGCCACCTGATCGCCGCGGCCAAGCCGCCCGGATGTGTGGCTCTCCCGGCGGCCCTTGATTTCCTCGTCCCCACTGCTCTCCTCGACGACAACGCCAGCTGCGGCACTTCTCCTCCGCTCGCTCTCAGAAGTCTTATACCCTCACTCCACCTTCTTCCACGACCTTCGGAACTCCACACCTACCCATCTCTGTCAACCGCGACCTCCGCATGGCGCCTTCCGCCACCTGCCCTCCTCACTCCATGGCATCCGTCTCCCGAGCCCTCCGCCCGCGGCCGCGCCCCGCCGCCTCCGCCGCTTGCTCGGCTGCTCCTTGTCACGGTACGCGTCCCATGGAGCCTGTTTGAAGGTCTTTTTTCCTCCCCATTTGTTTGACCTGGTTTTGCTCGCTTGGATGCAGGGCGTGGGTTGAGAGTTGCACGCTCTGTGTCAGCATATGGGAGTACGAAGGAGAAGGCCGAGTGGGGATTGGCCATTGCGCCCGCACCAGCCACCATTGCTGCTCCTGTTCTGAGGTAAGGTTAATTGGGCCTGGGAAATTGCTGTGGTACAGGACATGATTGCCCAATTGCGCAGATAAGGGTTTGGTTTGGTCAACGTGATTGCGTTTGTTGAGTGTTGACTAGTCACTTTGTGCTAATTTGATGTAGGGGAGTCCTATATACCTACCTTCAGCTCCTTGTGAAGATAGAATTCTGAACGCTTCACAACCAGTAGGCACTGTTGGATCCAGCTTGGCTTGGGTCCTATGGGTTCTCAGGACCACACTGTTTTTTCCCCAATTGCTTTGGATATTTTCGTTTGTGAGGTTTATGACACTGATCAAACAGTACTCACAGAGTTACTTTAGTGAAATATATACTGCAAGAGGTGAAACGGACCTCAATGTACCTCTTTGCACAACTGATTCCACTGCATTTTGTGGGTTGAAGTACATGATATAGTGATACAGCAGCTACTGAGAACTTATCAAAATATACTCTGAACATTGTCTTTCGTATTAGTAAACCCTAGCAGTCAATAGTTCTTGCTCTGCCATTAACCCCAAAAGCTAAACTAATCAGTGAAGCGACATGTATTTATGTTAGTCATGTAATGTGTTGAACTTCATTGTACGCTTTAAACAGTGTGATTTCTCTTCTAAGCTTCATTTCTTGAATGTTTAAATGAAAATCAGGTCAACAAGTTTGCCTACCTGTTAAATTCTGTTACATGCCTCAAAATAAAAGACAACTAGCAAAATACCCATGCTTTGTTATGGATAAAAAAAAACATATTAACCGATCATGTTAAGCTATAGTCGTTGGCGTAGTCCAACCCAGGCTATGCCACCAGGCTCATTTGAGTTATGCCTAGGCCGGCATTATGTCTCGCGTTCGTGCTCGGCCTATGACCTTACACCGTAACCTCGGCTCCATAGCCACACCTAGTCTGCTCCATTTTTGTTAAGAGATTTTTTAGGGATATGGTTAAGTTAGTTGTTTGTTATTTTTCGTTAGAGATTTTTGTAGGAAGGTGGAAAAAGGATAGGATGTTCAGTTAGTTTGTTTGTTGTTTGTTGGAGAATTTTTGGGAAGGCAGAAAAGGGAGAGGACGATAGGGGAGGGGGACGATGTACGGCTTATCATGACCAAGTCCCATTTATATAATAGTGAAGATAAGTGAGTTGGTAGGGGTTTCTCATGCCATCATACTCTTTCCTTGTGGCCATTTAAATTAATTGCTGCTGCTCCACCTGCCCGCTCACACTCTTCGATCCCTTATGTTCTTGTCTTTATCTTTATTTTCTGATCATGTTGTTTTATGTTTTTTAAGACCCTTATTTTTTCAAGACTTGTTGTTTTATGTTGTGACGTTCCGATTCTTGACTGTTGAGTTTTTATTTGAGCGGCCACTACTGCTTGTAATTATCCCGTTAGTGTTGTTGATTGATTTTGACGGCTATAAACTATCTTTCCAATTTACAATATCTGCAGACTATTTTTTTCCTTGGATAGAGCACCATCCTCAAAGAGCGGTTAACTTGCTCCAAATAATTAGAGGTCACCAAGAACCAGCTAAACCGTGGTTCTAGTCTTTCTTGAAATGATCTCATTGTTTTGCACACCTAGATAATTGAATTACTTTCTCTCGAATGAGAAGAGAATTTGTTGTTTTCTCAGGAGCTGTCAAATTTTGTGCAAGGCTGAAGCTAGCATATCTAGTAATCTGCCAGAGAGTGTGCCTACTGGAGTAAGCCAGTATGAGAAAATAGTTGAGCTACTCACCACTCTTTTCCCTGTCTGGGTAAGTTGAGCATCTGAAGGTTTTCAGTTTTCTTATCTTCTATTGTGTAGTTTCATTAATCGATGTAATGCAAATATTTGTAAATCTACTAACGCACAGATCACCTTTGGCAGGTCATACTAGGCACCATTATTGGCATCTACAAGCCGTCGATGGTAAAATTTCTCACTTGCCAATTGCCATTACTATCTGTACTCGCAGCTAATACCTTACCAACTTGTATGTATGGTTTCATTGGACAACCCACAGGTTACCTGGTTGGAGACTGATCTGTTTACTGTGGGCCTAGGATTCCTAATGCTGTCAATGGGACTAACATTGACATTTGAAGATTTCAGGAGATGTTTGAGGAATCCATGGACAGTATGTTACTGCACCAGTATTGATATAGAAATAGTGATTATGTTTCTGTACTTAACACGTCCTGAATTGATGTAGAAATATTTATGTAGCTTCATTAATGTAATATCTACTTTGCAGGTGGGTGTGGGATTTCTTGCGCAGTACTTGATCAAACCTATGCTAGGATATGCTATCGCACTGGTAATGCTAACCATAGGCATGCACAATACAGTGCTTTACTTATTTTTTATTATTAAATCTTTGTGATGAATAGCATCATTCTATTGCATTTCACTTCAACCATAATTGCTGTATTGCAAAACCAAGTAACTTGATTCAAATATTGTGATCCATACTAATTATACATACATCTGCCAATGTAAAGTCTGATCACTGAGTGCATTGTTGTCTGCTGAAGTAAATATTCAATCTTCATGGCATACTTAAATGCCCTTCTCTCTATAATTAGATAAGTACATCTGTTGCTGCATAGGAGTTTGAATTTCTCAATAATACATGTACATATCATGTTCCTAATTAGGACAAAGCCAATAGCCAGCTCTCTGACAACAGTTTCTTATTATTTGCTAGTAATCTAAAAAAAAGAGGAACAAATAGCTTAGGAGTTGAATACAAACAGTTACACCTCTGTTTGGTGTTATGCTGGACATTTTTCCGTGCTAAACAAGCTTATTTGAGGACTTCTCATGTGTTTAGGAAATATTTAACGGAAAAAAGATGATAGCTGCCTCAAATTAATAAACCGATCTGGTAGGCTATGCCCTGAAAAGACATAAAGGTTCAAGAGTGGTGTCAGGTTTCATTTTTCTGATGTTTTTCTGTTATTATCTGTTCTGAATACCGTGAACAAGACCTATGTTCCTTTCTTTATTGTGTTAACTCTACCCCATTATCATCTTAGTTCTCCAATTAATTATATTTCAGTTGAGAGATCTATTATTTCATTTGTAAATTGTTTCTCCTTGTTCATCACTAAAAGCATTTAAACCTAGAATTAGAGCTTGTAGCGCACGAAAGTTTGCACTAAAATTTCTGCACACACCTTTCTCGTTGTAGTCTCTATATTTATCTTCACTTGATTTTGATATCCTGTTTTACAGACCTTGAAGTTATCTGCTCCTCTTGCAACTGGTCTTATTTTGGTCTCATGTTGCCCTGGTGGGCAAGCATCAAATGTCGCAACTTACATATCCAAAGGAAATGTTGCACTTTCAGTTCTTATGACCACGTAAGCTTTAGATGTTGCTTGAGAAAAGACATTTCTTTGGTGCTTGTTTTAATCTACTTGTTTTCCATATACCTGTATCTCTCTGGAGTTCCTTTATCCATTTCGAAAGTGAAGCCTTTAAGATTGACTTTCTGTTGCACTTATCAGAATTCCATTAACATGCTAATTGTTTTCCACATTTATTGCATTGTTTTTCACGTAAGATTATTATATTTGTAAGCCTAACTACTAATATTTTCCATAGAAAAGATTTAAGTCCAAAATTTTTTTGGACATCTCTACCTGTTTTCATCTCAAGTTTTAGCTGTAAAATTAATCTGATGTGAGCACTTTTTGCATGGTTAGTACAACAAAAATTGCTGCCTACCATGATTGCACACTCAACAAGGTCTGTGTTTTCAGACTTTAAATAGGACTTAATTTTGAGGATTCCAAGATGGAATTTTAAGGGCAGGATACTTTTGGGATGAATATAATGTGCCATGTCAAGTTTGACACTCTTCTAGTCATGAAGCATTTTAAAGAAGTTAGTGCCTTTTCTAGTAGGTTATTGTATGAGCAGTGCCACTTGCATAAGTATTCTCTGCTGAAACTGAGCAGCAGACCTGTTAATAGTTGCGCATATTTTTTGTGGTGCCACATTCTACTTGATTAATTCAGTAACCTCTTAGATGCTCTGTTGCTTCTTCCAGTTACTGCTCCCATACTACTCTGAGAACTTTTTTTTTCTGAATGTTTCAGTTGTTCGACTATTGGTGCTATAGTGATGACACCACTCCTTACTAAACTCCTTGCTGGTCAATTAGTTCCTGTTGATGCTGCTGTAAGGACACTATGATCCATAACTTAAATCAACTGCTTTCCAGTTTTCTTGATCAAGTCTGTCTTAGTTAATGAAATTTCTGTTTGTGCAGGGCTTGGCCATCAGTACTTTTCAGGTTGTTTTGGTACCGACTATTGTTGGAGGTGCTGAAAAAGCTTAATTGAAGATCCATCGTATAGTATTGTGGTATCTTAAGAATGTTTTCTTTGACAGATGTTGTGACTCTATTTCTGTTATTTTGCAGTCTTGGCACATGAGTATTTTCCCAAGTTTACTGAGCGCATTATCTCCATAACACCGCTGATAGGGGTCCTCCTCACCACTTTGCTTTGTGCTAGCCCTGTAAGTCTGTAAACAACCGGTCTTAGTAATGCTTCAAGCGTTTCGTTTAGTCCATTATTGATAGCTGAAATTCAGACACTTTTTGTCTTAATTAACAACCGAGTTGAATTGTTGCTTTGAGTTAATGAAAACACAATTTTGGGCATATTAGCCTAAATAATGTCTGCTCTCCACAAAGTTTGCAAATTTTATCTCATTAACTGGCCACAGCCTACATGTAATAGGTATATACTAATTTAGTGGTTTTACTTTTCTAGTGAAATGTTATGCTCTTCATTGTGATATTTTTTATATTATAAAAGGAATGTTAATTTCTCCAACTAAATTTTGAAATATTATTTTACAAGATTGGGCAAGTCGCAGAAGTGTTGAAAACTCAAGGTGCTCAACTTATTATCCCTGTTGCTCTGCTGCATGCTGTTGCATTTGCTCTTGGGTATTGGCTCTCGAAACTGTCTTCTTTTGGGGAATCAACTTCTAGGACCATCTCAATTGAATGCGGAATGCAGGTAAGAAATATCGAAATGCTCAGATTTAATCTGTTCTTATCTAGCCATAGCAACTTGTATGGTATTTAAATAACTTAATTTTTATATTGTTTTGGATATTAGAAGGGTATAGTCAAGTCAACATATCTACTTAATGCAGTCTTTTGTGCACTTCTTGTTTAGAAGTGGTTTCTCATGTTGTTCTTGCTGAAATATTGACATTTTGCAGCATTATTTTGCTTCCTAATAGTGCAAACATGTTAAATATGTATAATTGTGGTGGATATTAGAAGTCCTAAGGGCTAAGGATGAATATGTCTAGGTTTACATTATAGATATCTGCTAAATGGAATGAGATAGTTGATAATAGTGACTCTTATTGTCCATGATACTACAAGTAGTAATTTCAGTTTGCAGAGCATCAAAACATGCTTAACTGGATATTTAACCATTTTAATACTACATGTAAAGTTTACAACCAATCTGAACATACTTTTCCTTCATAGAGCATTATAAATTTTAATTCCCTTGTGCTTAATAGTGCCATTCGTCATGTTTCCAGAGTTCCGCCCTTGGATTTTTACTTGCCCAAAAGCACTTCAAGAACCCACTTGTTGCTGTTCCTTCTGCTGTCAGCGTCGTGTGCATGGCGGTAGGTTTCCTTCTTCTCTTTCCCTAGCACTATAAATCTGCATCTCATTATTCTGCAGTCACTATTCATATGTTGCCTGGTGGTGCATGTCAATATTTAAGTGTTTTTTCCCGTAACAGCTTGGAGGAAGTGCTCTTGCAGTTTTCTGGAGAAACAGAGGGCTTCCAACAAATGACAAAGATGATTTCAAGGAATGAAACAACCTAAAGCCACAGCTTCTAGTTGTTATCTTATTTTAGTTGGGTGCAGTACAGCAGTGGATTCTTGATGTTCCCATATTCTATGTAATTGATGATGTGTGGTACTCTTGTTATGTTTTAGGCATGGTTTTGCACTTCGGTTTGGTGTATTGTACTTTTCGTCTTCACAATAATCTGCCTCTCAGCACATTAGTGATTTTTTAATAGGCTGTTGTCAAGTAGTCCATCCACATGATGTGGGAAATCTGTAGATTGCTTTTCTCGTGGTCTTGTTCAATGTAAGTTTTATTTTTGAGATATTTTTGGAGTAATTTTGCAAGTCTATAAACATTAAAATTGTCATGCAAAAGCCTACATCCATCATCCATGTGTCCGGTGGCCTTGGGTTTTCACTGGGCCAGCTTGAAACAGAAGGTCTCAGTCACAGTGAACCAATCCGATTCTCCTTGGTGCAGTGGCCTAGTCCAATTCTCTTCTTTTGAAGAAAGCCGAGTCCAATTCTCATGACATGTGGCACTTTTTCTCTGTTCAAATTCACTCGATATGCGGAAATCTTGTTTCTTTGGCAGTTACTATGGGCAAGAAATACCAGCTTTTACACTGCAATCTGCAGCATCGGCATAGCTTCTGTGTATCTGCCGTCCGCACTGCTTACTGCGCGAGCACGTATGCATTGAATCGAACTGCTGCTTGCAGCATCATCGTCATATGCATGGACACGCGAGGTCATTGCGATTGTACAACGTACGTGAGGTCACTGGCAACAGCATAAATATCATAGTATTCCCCGCAATAATAAATAAATAAAAATATCACAGTACAGTGCTGACAGGATCACGTACGATCGAAGCACGCTAGTTACCCCTAGGCATAACGACGTCAATCGAGTCCATCTCTCAGTTCGATCGAGATCTCCGGGGAATGAGCATCGCATGCACGACGGACAACTCGAGATGCACACGCGACGCTACCTAGTGATGCATGGGCAACGCATGCAGTACAGCAATAGCAGTATGGCTGTGGCATCCTCCTTCCACTCTGATTTTTGATGGCAGGATCGATCGATCTGCTCTGCTCATCATGGTGGCATCATAAGTTTGGCCGCGTAGCGTAGTTGACATGCCCTCACGTCCGGCCGTACTGCACGCAAGCTGCGACGACGTCGAATCGACACGTACTTAATCTGCACCCTACGATGATATGATTGAAGAACCAGCTGGCTTCTTAGCAGAACGGCAACAAGATCGCCATGTCTCTATCTATCTATCTATCTATCTCATTATCTCTCTACACATTTTGAATTTGAGTCTGAATGATAGAGGTAGATATTCGCAGCTTCTAATTTCCCTTTGATCTCAGTGGCGCCGCTAGCTGTCTGAAACTTGCTACCTACCACCTAGCTATCCGTCGGGCTCACAAGGGCTCCCTGAATATATAGCACATGGTCGCCATTGCTGCCAGCTGATGCAGCGCAGGGGACCCGATCCGAATTCCTTGCAGCGAAGGTTAACGGTCCCCGACTAGCTAGTAAGTGCCAATGGATTAACCATCAATATATTGTCACAGTGTCACTGCGAGCATCAAAAAAGTAATCCCAGTAGAGAGCCTGCCTGCACCTTGTTCCTTCCATTTTGCCAGGTTGTGCGCAGAGAGAGCAGAGCATGCAGCTTGGTAGACGCATGCAATTGAATGGAGCGGCAGGGTGGTGGGGGACGACGCGGAGGCCTCTTGCCTCCCATCAAAGCCTTCCCGTCACGCATTCCTCGGCGGGGAAAGCCCTCGTGTGTGTGTGTTGAGGAAGCTTAGCTAGACCGAGAGAATATCCCGTGGCGTGGACGATCCTCCTGCAGGGCTAGCTGATAGCTCGATCGGTGCATGTGCACGTACGTACGTATTGTTCAGCTATCGCCTGTCTGATCGACGCAGTGGTCACGTCCTTCTTACGTGGGTTCCCGGCGTGTACAAGCTAGCATCGCCCCGGGCGCGTGCGACCGCCTGTAGCGTGACCTCACCACGCACGCTCCGCTGTTCTGGCGCCCTTGCATGCTCCTGCTGCTGCGCGCGTGGACCTGCCCGGACGTCCAGCCGGCCGGTCGTGGTCAGGTGACCTGTGGCTGACGCCACGCCTTTCTCCTCTGCAGCTAGCTACTGTATCTCCAACTGCACGTCCGTCCGTCCCGACGAATGGTGAATGATTGAGACGATGATGATAGCTTTTCTGCATTCTTTTCTTTTACCATTTGTCAGAGAGAGGGTGGAGAGTGAGTGCGTGTGAGAGAGGGGTCGTTCGAGTGGAGTCCGTTCCAACCAAAAAAAAAGTTCGAGCTAGTAGAGGTTTTCAGTGAGACTTTTTTCATTTTAGTCAAAATGAACCGTAGAGCATCTTTTAACTGACCGAGTTCCTGGCACGTTCAACAAGCCTGTACAAACTTTACAACCGTAGGACAAGTGGCACCTTTGCTAGTAGGCTATACAAAATTAGTGTAGGTAATAAATTTGGGAGTTAGTTTTTCAATTTGTCATCCATCGCATTTTTTTGACCGTTAGATCTTCATCTAATGGCTAGATTTCATCCTATTCACATATAAAGCCCCCGCCCCAAGCCTAAACTCCCTCCTATGCCACTCTCGTCACCGCCGCCCTTCTCTTCTTCCCTGATTCCGGTGGATGCCGCCACCAAATCAAACCATCCCTCTAACCCCCAGTTCCAACGACCCCCGCCACCCGCCCCTAACCTCTGCCTTTCCTCTGACTCATACTCCGCCTCACCTGCGACTCACTGCCTCTTCCGGCGAGCGCTCTGTCCGTGCCGTCGCTTCTATGTTGTCGCCACCTTCAACTCGCGTCGAGTCTCGCCTCCATGTCATCGCCACCTCCGGCACCACCTCTGGCTCGCCACTGCCAGACAGGAATAAGAATGGAGATGAAGAAGAAGATTTTGGTGAGAAATTAGACTATGAGCAAATTAAAAATCCATCAACTTATTGTTAGCAAATCGATAAGCTTTTATTTGTTGTTTGGAACATTCAGATTGTTCATCTAAAGTACATCCCTTTGGTCATTAGCTTCCCTAGTTATATGTTTGGTAAAATCATTTAAAACGAAACATAACATTGATGCATCCTGACAAGGAATATATCGGTATAATTTTCAGCCTTTCACGTGGCATCTCAAAGGGCTATGTATTCCTCAGCTAGTTCACTCCCCCGTCCCCAGGGGCTGAGCCTCGAAAGCTAGGCACTCAAATGGTGACATGCATCCTCTTAAGGGCTTGTTTGGACAGCCTGGAATCTGACTCAATCTCTTCCGATAGACATGTAATTTGTACTAAAATCCCTTCTAATCCGAAGGGAGTATATCCAAAGTCCAAACAAATCCTAAGAGGGGCAAAAGATCCAGGTTAGGGGATCTAGACTTAAGCTCCACATAATGGGATGATAAATGTAAATACTTTATATCTATGTTTGATATCAAAGTTTTGAAATGTTGACTACACGTATTCTAAAGCGACTACGAGAAAGGAACTGACGCAGTACTATCGGTTATAGTTGTCACTACTACAGAATCCCTTATCTTAGCGGCTCAAAAATCACATCACAGACGGTTTTCTGAACCGCCTGAGGACAAGGGTCTATGATGACATTTGCTCATCATAGGCGATTGCTTGCAGTTGCATGAGAACGGCTTGTGATATAATTTTTCAATTACAAAAAGAAAAGAAAAATATGCTCGCATCCCCCTGCCCCAGCGAGCACCATCCACTGCCTCATGCATGTAGCGTTGCCCTGACGGGCACACCGGCTAGCGAGACACTCCTTCCCCTTGTGGGGCGGTGGCGAGGTTGTCGAAGCAGCGACGAGGTCGAGGAAGCGCGTGGTGGCGCAAGTCTTTGGTGGTCAGGGGTGACGCGGAGTCGGTCGGATCCGTGCTGAAGCGAAGTTGGAGGCCGCCGGATCCGTGCAGCGCGACATCGAAGGCGGCTGGATCGGGCACGGCGACATCGGAGGCGGCCAGATCCGCGTGAGGCCAAGTCGAAGGCGGCCGGATTTGGGTGTGGTGACGTCAGAGGCGGCTGGATCCATGGGAGGTGACGTCGAAGACTGTTGGTCTGTTAGTCCCGTCGCCCTCCACGAAGATGGACGTGCCTATCGGTCCATTGCGACTGGATCTGAGAGGAAGGGGAGGAGGAGGAGGAGGAGGAGGAGGGGGGAAAAAGAACCGGCGGAGAAGGGAGAGAAGGGAGGTGGCGAGTGAGTAGGGAGAAGGGACAGAGTGCATTGGGCCAAATGGGCCAGCGGGGGAGGGTGTGGTTTGGGTGTACATGGGCCAATTGGGCTGGTTCAGATCGTAGAAGGTTTTGTTTTTAAAGACCACCTATGATGAGTAGGTTATTATAGGCGATTTAAAAAACCGTCTCTGATATGAATTTTGATAAAAGTCATCTGTGAATCATCACAGATGATTTTTAGTGATCCGCCTGTGATAAAGCGTCTGGGATGTGTTGAGCCCCATTTGAAACTTCAAATTTCAACTATTTCATGCAGAAGTTTAGGCCTTTGACCGTAGAGAGAACGCACTACGTTAGCCAAGTTTGAGACTATAGAAGACTAAGATCTAGGGAGAATAATCTATATATGACTATTTTCTCGTTGGCATTTGAGTCGTATAGCAAATACAACAAGGTTTTCAAATCTAGCGGTGCAACTAGGATATATAGTTGTTACATCTCTTTTGTAGCTAGATTTCTAGAGAAAACACTAACTTCATTAGCAAGTTTGAGATTCTACGGCATTAGAAGATCTAAGAAGAAGAAACTACAAAAACATGATGATTCATAGGAAAAAGAAGTATAGGATTCTAACCTTGAACAGGAGGAACTAAATGATAATATCCATGTCACTTGGTGGGAACAAATTATAGCATTGGAAACTAAAATTATGTTTTCAAATCTAATTAACCACATATGACATCTTCTAGTTACTAGGGTTCCAAGCTTGACTTTCTCCTTGTGCCTCTCCTTGTAGGCCAGAGCTGAGCTAGACTGGCTCACCCGAAGGTTACTACAACTTGCCCAGAATCACTCATCCATCGCCACAAGAACCGAATTCTGCGTGTATGCAACCCCGATCACGTCACATGATCTATCGCAGAATCTACGTCCGTCCGTCCATCATCACATCAAATATATTATAATTATTATTTCCTTAAAAGATAATAGTATAATTATTTTCAATTCTGAATTCATGTTGTGGTGCGGGAAGAGGGGGGTCTTGAAAAAGAAAAGGAACCAATTACATCACAAAGGGGGGTGGCTCGAGCTAAAACCTAGTTGCCGCCACTGCCCCTCCCTTCCCCTTCTCCTTCCTCACAAAGGGGGGGGGGCTAAGCCCGCGCAGCGGACGGCGGCGGCGGGGTCTTCTTAGCTGGGTGCTGCGAGCAGTTTGGTGCCGGCGAGCGTGGTTGGCCGGCCCAGGAGCGGCGAGGTGGGTCTTTGGTGGCAGCGGCAAGCGCGGCGTGAGGGGCATCGACGGCTGTGGGCGCAGCAAGACGGCCGCGCCTGGCGGCTCCGTGGCTCCCCTTGCCTGGCCCCGTGTGGTTATGGGCGGCCTGCTCTGGATCCGGCGCCGGCGGCCGTGCAACAGGCGTGGTGGAGGCGGTCTGCAGGCGGCAATGGCATGGATGTTGGTGGAGTGAGGGCTGCGACGGCGACTGTAGGTGCGAGCAACAGGCATGGCGAGGGCTTTGCCGGTGGCTACGTGGACGACTTCGATGGCGGCAGCAGGCGCTGGTGACAGGCATCCTGGTGGCTGGGCTTCACTATGGTGGCCCAGATTTGAGTGATTGTGGGGGATCAGAGTGGCCAACAGCTCTAGCGAAGGCTTCGATGATGACGCCTGTAGGCGCCATTCACCCTTTTGGGGGCGTCATGTGTTGGGCTGCGGTTCATCCCCCTTCATGGGTCAGAGTTCTCCGGGGGAAACCCTAAATCCAGGACTCCTGGATCGGGCAATGACGGCACTTCTAGTGTCGCTCCCTTTCTTGAAGGTGTCATCTTGGAGCCTCCTTCCTGCTTCGGATGTCTGACGTTTGCTTGGGGACCAGTGGTTAGTGCGTGGATGCTGGGGAGGTGTCCTCGGGTCTTGGTCGATGCTGGTGTTGCGGATCGTGCAGCAACGATAGCAGTGGCGTGCGGAGCTTCACTGTTGCGCGGAATCAGTCGCGGATGGTCTTCTAACGTCAATGATTCACTGTATTGGTAGGGTTTTTTCTGTGCACCTTACCTTTGGATGGCGGTGAAGTCAGAGCTGTAGTTTCGTGGAAGCTGGCATGATGGTGACAATGACACGTGATGGGTGGCTTCGGTGGGCGACGTTTTCCTGCTACCGCGGTGGGCTTGTTGGGGCGAGGCTTGCAACTTCCCTCTATGAGGCATGCCACCCAATCAGAGTTGTCTTGTCCCCGACGCAAGGGCCGACTGTTTGGCATGGGTCAGCATGATTTTCGTGCGATCGTTGTGGTGCTTCGTTGCTTCGGTGTCCTTTGTGGCAAAGTCAGAGTCGTCAGATCGCGAGGAGGTAGATGATAATGATGACGTTTTGGATAGCTTCGTTTGTTTTATTTCTTCTTAGTGGTGTGTGTCATGCTGTGCTATGTGGCCAGATCGGTCAGGGTGCTTTAGATCTTTAGCTGTGGGTATGTAAGTTTAGTTTTATAAGATTCTTTTAGTTAATTGGATAATTCTCTTCTATTTAATTAATAGAGCCACGAAACCCTCGATCTAAAATTTTTGGACCGTGGCTTCAATCAATTCGTGTTGCTCATGCTTTACTGTGGCACATACTACACGCTACGGTCCAAGGTTCTCCGACTACTGCGTGGCCCAGCCTAGCCAGAACCTAGACAATCCATTGAGCCTGCCTCGAAAGCTACGTACGCGCGCATGCTTCGTCTTCGATCCCTTTGCTCGGTCGCTTAAGGCGCGAGGGCCCATTGGATAATGCTGAGGTGGTACCATTCGATTGGAATTTCTTCCCATTTGCAGTAATTGGCGTGTGACGATGGCCATTCCTCCTCCATGACCACGAGTCCACGACACCTCGATACCCTGGACCAGAGTTACTGCTATGCCTCTACATGTGCCAGCTAGCCCCAACCTAGTCCGTTTACTCGTCGGACATTGCGTGGCTTCGCTTGGGATCTTTAATTATGACTGCCTCGATAGAGAAAGTTTAGGTTCGAAAATGTGTACTGCCAGTCGATTTTAATGGTTGAATGCTGCTTGTTGACTTCATTTGGGGTTCAAATTCATCTGTTACATTGTCAAACGGACTACTTGTAGTAGTGCCAAGTTCTTATGTACTGTCCGTAGTACTAGTGGTAGGATCTATAGGAGCACCAGAATGAGCTTAGAGCGGAATTAATGTATCTGTCGACGATCGGTGAATCGGCTATCTTACGATATTCGTGGAACAGTGATACTAGGGGGGTAGGGACCTCTAGGGCCCAAGGCCAGAAGATCTGACAACAGGGGGCAGCCCTTTTTTATACAGGTTCGGGCCTCCCTCAGGATAATAACCCTACGTCCTGTTCGTATATATTGATAGAGAAAACGTCTTTACAATGGGGTGTATGTTAGTGGCTACCCTAGGCCTAATCACAGACTAATCTAATTAATCCCACAGGACTCGACTCCTTCGAGGTAGCGGGTCTTCTAGGGCTTCACCTCCTGGGATTTAGCTCAACTCGCTATGCGACTAGACAGACCTGTCCTCCCCTATGGGATTGCTGATCCTTATATAGGGGGCCCCTAGAGTCGTACTGGACATGGACTTATGCTCGAGTAGGACTCCGGCTTCCTTGAATGTCGGGATTGACTTCCTAGTTTAAGGAATATCTTCCCTCTTTTCGAGGGGTTACCTTGTGGTCTGGAGATCCTACTAAATACACAGTACCTTTCTGGAAACCCGGGGAATTGTATGCGGATACCTTCTAATATACAGGATATCGTACTATACATCATCAAGCCCCCCATTAGTACGTGAAGTGAGGTCATGACTGTTCTGAAAAAAATCTGCCCTTCTCGGGGAGCAGCTCCGAGTAGGCGAACCGGGTGGTCCGAGTAGGCTTAATCCCTACCGAGTAGTCGTGACAGATATGTCGAAGCAATTCTCTAGAAAACCCAAAGTTCTTTCCGAGCCGATCTGATCCGTCGATCACGGACACGCGTCTTGCCTGGCGGATTTCTGGAAAACCGAACCGTCGTGGCGGAAATTTTACGTGGTGATGAAGAATCTTTCCTTTTTTCTACGCCACTGTGCAGCTGACGTGAGCCATAACATAGTGCGCTTGTCGGGGTCGTGGGTTTTGTCAGGCCCCCCTTTTTCCCGCGCAACGCCTCATATGCGAAAAAAGCAACTGTCCGCATAAATGCAATGGAACGGATCGATCCGTTAACCGCGCTCGGTCAGGCGAAGATTGAAAATCCCTTAAGGAACCAAGAGTCGGGGTTTTTGCCCGCAATCACTCTCTGTCCCTTAGCATTCTTACCCCCCTCGTCTTCTTCCTCGTGCCCCTTGTCAAAACCTCCTGCTTCCATCGTCTCCGATCAGCCAGAAAAAATGGGCAAGAAGAGCGCCACAAAGAAGTCCCCTGAGCCCAAGAAATCATCGGGGGATGCTTCGGGGGAGCCAATTTCCGTCATCCCCAAATTCGAAGCCTCGGTGATGGATTCCTCCGCCCTCAAAAGACTCGTGGCGGAGGAGGTGATCCTCCCGGAGGTGTTCGTGCCTGTCCGGGAGGCCGTGAAGGAGACGGTCCCCAGTCCGGATACAGATTGGGTCGTCGTCTTCGTGGATTTCTTCAGGTGCGGATTCCAATTTCCACCGTCACACTTCTTCCTCCTCGTGCTCCAGTTCTACGGGATCGAGATGATTCACCTCAATCCGAACTCGGTCCTGATGCTGGCGGTCTTCGCACACCTATACGAAGCGTACCTCGGCATCCGACCGAGCCTGGAGCTGTGGTGGTTCTTCTACAACCTCCACCGGATGAAGATCAGCGGCGGAGGAGTCGTCGGCCGCGCCGGGTTCCGACTCCGGGAGGGGAAGAAGGATGCCTACATTCCCTCCTCCTGGTCGTCGTGGTCAGGCTGGCACTCGAGGTGGTTCTACTGCTAGCCCCCACCTCTCTCCGGGATCAGCTACCGAGGCCTGGCTCCTCTCCCGGCGAAGTGTTGGGCAGAAGCCCCGAAGGAGACAAAACAACTCAGGGCTCTTGTCGGCGACATCGCCAATCTCGCCGCCCAGGGCTTGTCGGCGTGGGATGTCACAGAAGATTTCCTCGGCGGCGACTCAGCCCTCTTCGGTCGAGGATCCAGCCTGCCTGGATGGTCCTGGAGGGGCAAGACCAGTCAAGGGACTTTGACACCGGTAGGTATTTTTCCCCTTCCTGTGTCATGCTAGTCGGCACGACTTCCAACTTATTTTTGATCATTTTAGATTGCGTAGATCTGTCCCCTGAGAAGCTTCAGAATAGGTTGAGCAACCTATTCGAGCAATCTCCCCCAGGCGGGCGGACCGGGGTGCCGCTGCCTATCCTGAGGCTCAGCCCTGACAACCAAAAAGAAATCCTCTCGGTAAGTCGGAAGTCCTTTACCTTGTCTGGTGTTTTGTTGGTCACTCGTACGGTAATACTAATCACCTTCGAGTTCGTCTCTGCAGCGAGCAGGCCGCGGAGGCCCTGACTCGGAGGCCGAACGTGCTGGCGCCTCCGTTCAGGATGAGGATGTTGAAGTCCTCGGGGAGACCGGGCCAACCTCCGAAGAGGGAGGTGGAGGTCCCTCCAGAGCCACGGCGGCAAGGCAGGACACCCGGGTAGAGCCTCCTACCCGGAACTCTCCTCCTCCGCCAGATCCCCATCCTCAGGTTAGGACTCTTTGCCCGGCTAGTTCTTCTTCATACTTTCCCTGAGTAGGTTAATAGGAGTAGCTTGTCGGACAGCATGAAGTGGCGGCCTTCCTCCACGAGAACCGACACCTCCTCCCTCGACTACTCGTAGGGAAGAGGTGGCAACGGCGAAGGGAAAGGCGCCGCTGGCCTCCTCTGAGAAGCGAGGGCCTGATGCTTGGTCCAAGGGATTCCTTCCTCGTGCGAAGCGCACAAGGTGAGTGTGTTTTTCCTGGCCCTCTCCGGAGTTCCTTTCGCTTCTTGTTTTGATGACGAACTGACTTCAAAGTTTCTCCGGTTAGGATTACCATCGTTCCCCCTGGCGTCCCGGCGGAGGAGATCACCGAGGAGCATCCCCCGCCACCAAGACCAGCGCCGGCGTCGGTTGAGCAGGTGGAGCCTTTTGCGCCGGAACCCTTGATGCCGGAGAGTGTCGGCCTGACGTTTTTGCTACAGGTAAATAGAAATATCAGCGATAAAACGTATACTGTAATCGATACTGACCTTGCTGCTTTTAGATCGCCATCTCTCGGATTCCCCCGCTCGAGAAGGCTCAAAACGAGCTAGAGGCTACCTGAGGGGCAAACGAGGAGTTGAAGAAACTCCTTGAGGAGTCGGGGAACTGGCGCGTGGAGAAGGAGGAGCTGCAGAAGCGCCTCCGAGAAGCCGAGAAGAAGAGGGAGACGGCCGAGGCTGAGCTCCGGGTGTCGAAGGCCCGCTTGTCGGAAGCGGAGTCTTCCCTGCAAAGGAGTAACGCCTATGCGGGAAAATTGGAGGGGGATCTCGAGCGCGCGCTTGGTACGCTCAGGAAGGCGCTTGTCAAAGTTGGAGTTGCCATCTTCCCCGTCCTTCGTCTACTACCTGGATGGAGGAACTCGTGGCGTCGGTCTCTTGGTTGAAGCCTCTTCTCGAGAAGCTTCTTGAAGATGAGCTCCAGCAGGGCGTGCGAGACGCCCTGGCTTTTGCCCTGGCTCTTCTCCGGTGTTAGCACCCCTGTCGCTGAAGGCCCTAGCCGCCGACTTGCCAGCCAGTAGGGAGGAGGAGCTTCTTGACGCTGTGCAGAGTGCGGCGGATGCCTTTGGTGATCAGGTCCAGGCGTCTAGTCTTGCTAAGTAGAATAGGAACTTGTACCAGACAATTGTCAGTAACTGTGCGATTAATTTTGTGTGTTCTTTGTTTTCTGAAAACTTGGGTTCTTTTTACAGTATTTGTCTGCTCTGCGAAATGCTTGTCGTATGCGGGGGTTTGTTGTGGACTTGATTAGACTCATTGCTTCTTCCCCCTGACTCAGGATCTTCGAGTTGTGCCATTTTTACCGCGAACTGAGGTTGACCAGACCTTAGGTTTAGTCGGATGGAGGGCTCTGTGGCTCCTCGTCATTAGTAAACACGTTAAGGGGTCCCCGCGCAGTTTTTCCCGGTCATAGCGACAACTTGTTTTCCTTTGTTTGCCGAGGTACTGAGCATAAGCTAGTAAGCTCCACATTTTTGCCCTACTAACGACCGCATTACGCTCTACCCGTGACGCCTTCTATTCAAAGTAATCGGGGACGTGAATGAGCGTATGGGTTCTGTTGGTCTAGTCATATTCGCACCTTCTTTCCCTTCCTTTACTCGAGGTCGAGGAATGTTACTACGGAACTGGAGAGCTTAGTCGACCATGCCTTAGGTCTGGTCAGGTGGGGGGCTCAGTGGCTTCCCTATCACCTGCAGACACGTTAAGGGGTTTTCCTCGCGTCCCTGACGGTTGTAGTGTGGAATCTTACCTCTTCGCGTAGGCCGAGAAAGACCAGTGCTCGTATTCGTACACCAATTCGCCATATACTCATCTAGCCCACGACTGTCTTATTCGAGGGGCATCTCGGATAGGCACTCCAAAAAAATATATATTGAACTAGAAACTTGATGTATTTAGAAATTGTGTCTTTTACAAGCTACTGTAAGAAAGGCATTCTAGGAAACTAAAAAAAAGTAAGCCGTCCCCCCTCCTTCAGCTTGTCACCGGTTGTCCCAGAGACTCGCGTCCTTTCTATCGTGACCTGCTGAAAAAACTTTGTTGAGTGCGCGTACTGGGCGGCGGCGCCCGGAGCGTCTTATCATCGACTTGTTCGTAGCTTGACGATCTTCAGGGCTGGAGCTGGTGCAACTTTGGAATTTGCTGATGAGGGGGTGATGGCCATGCAACCTTATCGAAGGTATTTGCGTGGGGGACTCTCTAAGGGACATGACCTTTCGGCAGCTGGTACGAGCGACCTGGATCAAGCGGCTTCTCCTGTGGAACCGTGGTCCTGCTGAGGAAAAGGCCCTGTTTTCCCGCAGTTCTGATCTAATCGTGGAACTTTTTCGCCGACTTGGAGGGGGTACTTTCCGAAGTTGTCGCTCGCAGTGACGGCGGTGGTCTTGACGATGTGGAGGCGTGTGCCGTTACATCGGTGTCCCGACTAGAGAGTTGATGTTGCTCTGCGAGGTCGAGGCTGCGCTTGTCGCAGAGAAGTGCTTCTTTGGAGGAACTCTTTATCGTGAGGACGCCTTTTGGGCCGGGCATCTTTATGCACTGATAGGCATAGTGCGTTGCTGCCATGAACTTGGCTAGAGTCGGGCGTCCCAGGATAGCATTGTACGCTGTTTCAAAATCGACGACATTGAACAAGATCTTCTCTGTTCGGAAGCTCTCCGGTGTACCAAAGGTAACCGGGAGCGCGACTTGCCGAATCGGCGCGGCCGACGAGCCCGGGACGATACCATGGAATGCCTGCGTCACTGTCTGGACAGACGACCGTGGTACTTGCATTGCGTCGAGGGCGTTGGCGAATAGGATATTGAGGGAGCTCCCTCCATCTACCAGCACGCGGCCTACTCGGCAGTTGTTGATTGTTGGTTCGACAACAATCGGATATCGTCCCGGCCGAGCACAGTTCTCAGGGCAGTCTGTTTGGTCGAAAGAGATCGTGACCTCGGACCACTTGACCGCCCGAGGGACCCGCGGTACACTCGCGATAACTTCTCGGGAAATCGTCTTGTATTGCCTTTTTGACTCATAAGAGGTTGAGCCCCCGAATATGTGCTCGATTGCTCTGACGTGCCCCTGGAAAGGCTCAGGAGTGGAGTCATCATCGTCGGAACTCGTGTCTCGACTGTTGTTAGCGACCTGAGGATCCTCCTCGCGGAACATCTCTCTTTCTTCCCTAAGGTATTTCTTGAAGATGCGGCACTGACGTAGATCATGCGAGTCAGTCTGGTGAAAGTCGCACCAGGGCTTGGATGGCTTGTCGGAGGAATTGGTAGGCTTGTCTTTGGGGTGCGGTCGCCAGGTGCGCTTCTCGGAGATGTCGGCCATTACCTCGTCGGCTTTGGCCCTTTTCTCCTTGTTCCCTCCGGAGGACTTCTTCTTGCGTTTAATGTTTCTCGAATCGTCCCTTGCCCGGAGGGGAGAATTGGTCGGCCCGCCTTGTTGCTGCTTGATGTATCGCAGGGTCTCCTCCACACAGGCGGCCTTTTCGGCCAGGTCCATGAGCTGCCTCGTGGTCTTTGGCGGTCGCATGATCAAGTCGTGCGTACACATCTCGTTTCTGCTGCCTCGAGTGAAGGCGTGGATGACATCCGAGTCAGTTATCTCTGGAATAGTGTTGTAGACCGCACTAAACCTCTTGGTGAACTCTCAGAAGGTCTCGTCTGGTCGTTGGACAACTAGGAATAGATCGTCGACACGACCAGGTCTTGGGAAGGTACCTTGGAAGTTCCCGAGGAGCATATCACAGAGCTGTCCCCACGAAGGGATCGTTCCTGGGGGTAACTTCGTCAACCAAGTCCTAGCGGCTCCCCTGAGAGCGGTAGGAAGATAGTTGGCCATAACCTTCTCGTCCCCGCCTGCGGCCTCTATCGCGGTGGTGTAGATCTGCAGGAATTCCACGGGATTCGTGGTGCCGTCATACGATTCTAGTGACCCAGGCTTGAAACGAGAAGGCCAGCGCACCTGCCGGAGCTCCTAGGATAGCGCTTGGCATCCACTGAAGGCTCCCTGATAAGGTGCGTTCTCACTGCTGTTCGAGGTCGAAGTTCGGCCGCGAACGTTGGCGTGTTGCGTGTGGTCCCTCTGAGGGAGCTGTTGCTCTTGTTGGCACCTTTGGTGTCGGCGCCTGTTGAGCTGGTCTCGGAGGTCAGCAGGTGGCTCCTCCTGAGGAGACCTGTTCCTGGGGTGTCGTCCTTCTCGGTCACGCTCTTCTAGCGGAGAAGGGGTTCTTACTCGAGTAGAGCTGCATGTCACCGACTGGGCTCGAGAAGTCTCGGCTTGGTCTTGGGCCTCTTGGAGGTCAGCCCCCAGCCGTTGTAGCCATTGCATACCCGCGGGTGTTGATAAATCCGCTGCCGGTGGACGCGACAGCAGATTGCGCACCTCCGCGTGCCTTCGAGCGGTTCGGAATACGTAGTCCCTCGTTCCTGGAGGGGTTCTTTCTGTAGCAGCAGGCAAGTCCCTGTTCCTGGGGGGAGTGGCCATTGTACTGCATCGTTGCGAGCCCCCAGGCAGATCATGGTCCTCGAGATCTTCGCGGCCATCGTCGATCGCGAGAAACCACTCGAGGTCCTTGGTTAGATGATGTGTACTCACACTCCATCGTGTTGTCCTCATCGGACGCAGCGTGGGTAGGGTCATGATCGTCCTGACGATCAGAACTCGCAGGTGAAATTCCGACCATTGGACTGGTCGTTCCTACCGGGAGGTTGTCGTTCAGCACCAACTTCCCGTCAAAGGCCCTGGCGCACTCAGCCTTGAAGCGATCTGCTTCGCGATCCGAATACTCTCCAGGGGCGTATTCTCTAAAATCCACGCGATCCGTGACCGGGTACGGATCCATGGGGCCAAAGTTGTCGTAGAAGCCCCGGTCTGAGTACCCAGCACGGCGCGTGGGGGTGATCGGACTTCCTGCCGCGTCTGCTTCCACCTCTTCGGGTTGGACCGGCGAGGGTTGTGCAGTTGGCAAAAGAAGCTGATCGCGATTAGTTGCACATCCTGCCGACTTTGATTCTTCCTGGACAGCTTGATCCGGAGAGGTCCCCATGGTCGGCACCATTTGTCGACGATCGGTGAATCGGCGATCTTACGGTATTCGTGGAACGGTGATACTGGGGGGTAGGGACCTCTAGGGCCCAAGGCCAGGAGATCTGACAACAGGGGATAGCCCTTTTTTATACAGCTTCGGGCCTCCCTCAGGATAATAACCCTACGTCCTGTTCGTATATATTGATGGAGAAAATGTCTTTACAATGGGGTGTATGTTAGTGGCTACCCTAGGCCTAATCACAGACTAATCTAACTAATCCCGCGGGACTCGACTCCTTCGAGGTAGCGGGTCTTCTAGGGCTTCACCTCCTGGGATTTAGCTCAACTCGCTATGCGACTAGAAAGACCTGTCCTCCCCTATGGGATTGCTGATCCTTATATAGGGGGCCCCCAGAGTCGTACTGGACATGGACTTACGCCCGAGTAGGACTCCGGCTTCCTTGAACATCGAGATTGACTTCCTAGTTTAAGAGATATCTTCCCTCTTACGGGGGGTTACCTTATCTCCTGGGGATCCTTACCGAATACGTACTCTTATTCTGATAGTCCAGGGAATCATATACGGATACCTCCTCGTATATAGGATATCGTACTATACATCATCAAGCCCCCCATCAGTACGTGAAGTGAGGTCATGATTGTTCTGTAAAAAAGCTGTCCTTCTCGGGGAGCAGCTCCGAGTAGGCGAACCGGGTGGTCCTTGTCGACAACTTTCCCGAGTAGGCTTAATCCCTACCGAGTAGTCATGACAGATATGTCGGAGCAATTCTCTGGAGAACCCAAAGTTCTTTCCGAGCCGATCTGATCCGTCGATCACGGATACGCGTCTTGCCTGGCGGATTTCTGGAAAACCGAACCGTCGTGGCGGAAATTTTGCGTGGTGATGAAGAATCTTTCATTTTTTCTGCGCCACTGTGCGGCTGACGTGAGCCGTAACACGGCGCGCTTGTCGGGGTCGTGGGTTTTGTCAGGCCCCCCTTTTTCCCGCGCAACGCCTCATAGGCGGAAAAAGCAACTGTCCACATTAAATGCGATGGAACGGATCGTGCCGTTAACCGTGCTCGGTCAGGCGAAGATTGAAAGTCCCTTAAGGAACCAAGAGTTGGGGTTTTTGCCCGCATCACTCTCTGTCCCTTAGCATTCTTGCCCCCCTCATCTTCTTCCTCGCGCCCCTTGTCAAAACCTCCTGCTTCCATCGTCTCCGATCAGCCAAAAAAATGGGCAAGAAGAGTGCCACCAAGAAGTCCCCTGAGCCCAAGAAGTCGTCGGGGGATGCTTCGGGGGAGCCAATTTCCGTCATCCCCGAATTCGAAGCCTTGGTGATAGATTCGTCCGCCCTCAAAAGACCCGTGGCGGAGGAGGTGATCCTCCCGGAGGTGTTCGTGCCTGTCTGGGAAGCCGTGAAGGAAACGGTCCCCAGTCCGGATACGGATTGGGTCGTCGTCTTCGCGGATTTCTTCAGGTGCGGATTCCAATTTCCACCGTCACACTTCTTCCTCCTCGTGCTCCAGTTCTACGGGATCGAGTTGATTCACCTCAACCCAAACTCGGTCCTGATGCTGGCGGTCTTCGCACACCTGTGCGAAGCGTACCTTGGCATCCAGTGTAAAAAAAAGTAAAAAAATTTTGCAAACGAGTGGACCCTCTTATTATTAGTACATATCACAATAGATAGATTTTTGTAGCTATAATTAAATAGATCACATCTGATAAATCACCATAACTATACCTAAATAGATCATAACTGATAGATCATCATAATTGTACCTACACATATCTCAATCGGTAGATCACCATAATTGTACCTAAACAAATCACACCGGATAGATCTTCAGAATTGTGCGTAAACATATCACAGCCGATAAATCTTCATAATCATACATAAACAGATCACGACCGACAAATTTTTATGACCATTCTTAAACATCATCGGAAAATTGATCTTGCAGACCCTTAATATTAATAGACTACAATCGGGCATCATAATTGTACCACCTAAACATTATCGATCATTGATCTGGAGTACTTTAATTATTAATAGCCCACAACTGATAGATAATCATAATTTTACACTTCATAGAATAAGCTATAGGAACTTAAGCCTGCGTATTGATCTATATCAACTACCAGTGACATGATCTTAACTCTACACACTGATCTTATGTAACATACAAAATAATCAACTAACTGTAATTTGAACTTTAATCCGATGTGATCAAATACCATGTATAAACAACCTATCGACTCAGCATAACGACCGTCGTTCGGCTCGCCATCTAAATTTTTATTTCCTTATTGATCTAATATGACGTATAAGATTAAAAAAATTAAAATAACTTAAGACGTTTTTCGTGCAATTACATGAGACACCGTACTAGTTAGTCACTAAGGTCTTATAACATTTTCCATTATAGCCCTCTAGATAATTCCAACTAATGAAATTTATTTTCTCCACCTTCTAGTGTCATCACTCACCGATCGAGATAGTCGTAGGTACAATTGAAGTTTCATTCGATTTTTGTTGTGTATTTCTTAAATTAAAGTATCTTCCTAGCGACTGGATACTCTACTGAGCTTCTAGTGCCAATACTAACTGATCAATTCTTTGCTTTCTTGGTGAGTCATTTCCTGCATGAAAAATCCTAATCTAAACCAAATGTGGCTCTCGCAGACACTTTCCGCCGAAGAACTGGCGCCGAACATGCAATCGCTGCCACATCACGACCCTGTACGGTCGAGGCGGCTATAAGCATATACTTCAGCCTTATCATATAATTAAATGTGACATATAGATGTGACGTCTTGGACATAACGTTGGTTAAATTTTTAAAAACTAATATGATTTCAAACATTTAAATTAGATATTTGAAAATCATATATATATATATATTTATTTTGAAAAGTACCTTCATAGCATTATAACTTTGTGATGTTTGATACATATGTTATAATAAAAATTAGTAATCAAAATTATATTTTAAAATCGTACCGATATCTAAAACGTCATATTTCTATCATACGACGGAAATACCAATCGGTAATACAACTTAAAAAGAGACGGAGGATCGAACGTCGGACCAGTCTATGTATGCATAGAGTATATTAAAAAAGAAGTTATGCATGTTTGAACTCAAGTTTTTGTGATGAACAAATAGATCAAGCTATCTCTCTTTATTGATGATTGTTGGTATTTATACAATTTACAAGGGACGCGTCCTGTTCGGAAGAGACGCTATGAACAGGCGGCAGTTGCCAAAAGAGCAACCGCTCAACGGTTTCCTTAAGCATGGATTCAAGAAATCCTAACACTCCCCCTAATCAATGCTTATCCTTGCAAACAACATCATCTTGAATAGTGACTCCTCCAAAAACCCTCTGGGAAAAATGTGAGGAGTATAGTGTTGGATATGCTGTTAAAACTCCTTCAAACCCGATTGGAAAATAAGGAGAAAATGCTACAGCATATAATTATTATTGTCACATTTTAACTCAATATGAGAAGACTCATAGAGTTTAGAGAGCAATAAATATGTCGCATATACTTTCCTAAAACCCCGGTGGGGAAAACGGAAAATATGACATATGTCCTTATGTTGATATTACCTCATTAAAAACCTTGATGAGAACCTGTAAAGTAAACTCATAAAGGAAAAAAAAAGTGTAATATGATGCTTTGAACAGGAATAAGTCAGGAAGATACTCCCCCTGATTCTTGCAAATCCCAAAGTCGTCGCATACCAATTTCATGAACATATTTCTGAAATGTAGAAGTTGGTAGAGACTTTGTGAATAAATCAGCTAGGTTGTCGCATGATTTTACTTGCAAGATGTCTATTTCCCCGTTTTTCTGGAGTTGATGGGGAAAGAACAACTTAGGGGCAATATACTTAGT